>JBAMHW010000021.1:14024390-14054208 GCA_037177495.1 Rhadinocentrus ornatus
ACCACTACTCTGACTACTCATGAGGCAATAATACTGAAATATCAGTGACCGACTGTCTCTATGCATGTGAATATAAATGCTCAATGAACCTTTTAAGATGTTAAATCTAAAATAATATTAAACAGGAACAGGATAGCTTGTCTTTTATTTAAATGTACTTAATGATAGACAAGACAGGGATTTGAAATGGTTTTAATGTCACAAAATGATACTTGATGCATCTTCTGTACACTATGTTTGCACAATAAATATTAAACAGACATGACTTGCGCTCATGTTTATTTCTGAAACATAATTAAATATGAACACTGCCTTGCAAGATTACTGGAAATACTTAAATACTAAATTTGATAACTTATGAAGATGAGGTTGTATTAATCACTATTTTTTTTAGCAAATAAACAGTCATATCTGTGGCTTTACATGTCTTCTGATTAAAAGAATAAAATAAAGATTGAATAATGGAAGTTAGTTGTTACCATAATGATAACAAGAACTTTTGATATCATTCTCCCGCATTATTTCCATGTTTTCATGTCATATATCCAGTTATTGGTAAATATTGCCCTCTACAGGTAGAAACTTCCTATACATATTAATAAAGATAAAGAAATTGCACAGTTATACTTGGCTATATTAACATCCATATATAAAGGGGATTGTCACAATGATAAAGAGTTTGCATCAGTCTTTCCGAAGCTGGTTGTGTGTCTAAATAAGGACACATTTTAGTAATCTGTCCTTGACCATTGCAACAGAGTGTGACAACAGTTTGACACACCCACACACTCAGTAAGCAGAAGAGCGATGCAATTTCTTATTTATTGTGGATTAATTTAGAAATGTTTCTGTGGTTATAGCAGCCACACTTACAACACTTCCGTTGAGGTTACATGTCTTGTTTGTTGATTTTCAAAATTACCTTTAACACAAACCAAATAAAATATGTCAGTTATACAGCCATACACTCAGGTGGACTGTATTGCCTTTGAAACCCAATAAATTATTAAGAGGGTGGTGAAAATGAATGAATTATGCTGACTGAAGAATAACTGTTGCCCTAAGGTACCCTCTGTGTTTGTGCTTTAATAAGCCAGAGTTATAACAGGGAACTTGATTCATGACCTAGAGTAAATCCCCATCTACTTTAAGTTTCCTGAAAGCTCATGAGCTAAAGAAAGTTTGGCTAAGTTTGATCTTATTTCAGTAAAAATACTGGCCATCAATATGTTTAAAGATGACAAGTCTGCATGCACGGCCTGTTAATGATCTATTTTAAGACGGGCATTTCTGCAGTATTTGATGTATTCTTCTGCTTTTCCCTCCTACTTATTCGGCACTTGCATGTCCATCAATGTAAGAATGGAAGTGTTCAAAACACACCCTGTTAACATATACAGTTATCTGATCCACACCCACCCACACCTTGTGACTGACCAGACAGCCCGCCGGTTTCATGAAATCTTTCCTATCTGATGCAGCCTGGTGTTAAACACATGCGTCACTCAGATCTGATATCACACAGTCAGCGTCTCAGAAGCTTCCTGATTTTCTTTTAAATCCTCCTGATGGACTTATTCTGGTGGAAAACAGCACATGATGCTTATTTTTCACACAGGGAAAACTTGAAAAAGTGTTGCACACTTGAGCTCCAAATGCCCTTTGCTATGGCTTTCTTTAGGATCAGTTCTTCTTTTACACTTGTCAAAAAAGAGAAAAACAATTGTTAAAGTTGTGGAAATATATTTTTATTTACGTAGAGTGTGACAAATGAGAAGGTACATCTTGGATGATTCTTTTCTTTATAGTTTTGTCGGGTTGCATCTTACTGATGCAAATAAATCAGGGGTGATAAACAAAAAAAGGTGCATTCAGAAAATAAGTTTACATCTTAGAACTTTACATAACATCAATTACACAAAAACAGCATGAAGGCATCTCTTTACTATTTTAACAGCAGTGCCTCTCAAAAAGAAACATTAAAGACAATAAATATTAAATACCATAAATAGGCTTGATCACACTGATGTACCACCCACCTTCATACTCACTTATCATTTTAAGTCTCTATCAATTAAGTGAGCAAAGTGCCGCTGAACAGTGACAGCCATAAGACTCTTCTTTTCCTTTTTCAGAAGAATGCATACATATATATACTTCTTCTGCAGATTTTTCTTCTTAGAGTTTTCAAGTCTAAGAAAATGTTTGACAGTAACTCCTTGTAGGTGTTCAGGACCGCACAGCCGTAAACCTTCTGCTGGAACACATTCTGAGGTGGAGGTAGTGTTGTTGGCCCGCCAGCAGGTTCTGGTAGGGGCAAGTTGGGGAAAAGGTTGTGATACAGATCGGCTATAAGGTAAGCTAGGTTCCCACTGCGATCTCTAAGACGGGTGAGTTCAGTCAGAAGCAGACTTGTGGGGGACTGTAAGTCCGTCTGCTGCTCATACACTCGCTTGAAATGTGGGAAAAAGGCTTGAAGATGTGCATAGATGCTTGCTATCCTGTCTGAGACCTCCAGCCCAGAGATGTTGGGGTCAGGAATGTTGTTCACTGACACCTTGCAGAAAAGCTCTGACATCTCTCCTTGAGAGGCTTTCTAGTATGAAAAAGAAGGAAAAACAATTTCTATTAAATTTGAAGAGTTATTTCATGTGTAAAGTTGAAGCAATCTGCAAACACGTGAGAATTTAAGTGGAATAAAGAAATTTAATAGCTGTACTCACATATGTTTTGATTAGATCAACAGATTCCTTCTGGGCAAGCCTGGTGAGCTTCCAGGTCTGCTGAGTCTTCTCACACTGTTGGTTTCTGTTTGCTGCCACAGTTTTTGTTGAATTAGCAGTCATAAGCAGCAGGAAAGAGAGTAATGCTGAGGAGAAAGGAACTGGTCAGTTATGGGTATACCGCCTCATGTTAGTATGAGAAAATTTCTTTTTAAAACCACAAGAGCAGAACAAAAAAAAAAAAAAACCCACTCTAAAGAGCATCTGATTTGATAAAAAGTTAAAGATCAAGTATGTTAAAGTGTTGTAAAACATTTATGGTTTGCATTGATGCAGAAAACTGCAAACTTAAGTTAATTTCAGAACAGTTTTTAGTCACTAGAACAACTTGTGTGATGTAGGAAAAGATGCAGCAATGCTATTTTCTAAGATAATAAGAAAGAGGCGTAGTGAAACTTACTTGCTGCTGATTCCATAAACTTTTGAAAGTGCATATTCTTTACATGACCATTCATTCTCCTCTCAGTCTCACAGGCAAATTGTGAGGACTCGTCATAATCACACTCCTTTAAAACTTCTTTAAAACACAGAAACCACACAAGTGTCACAGGAGGAAATGACGTGTGATAACCAGATTGTGAGGCAACATTATTTCCCCAGAATTTCTTCCCCTCTCTTAAGATGCGTGTTAGTGCGTTTTCCTTTTATTTTTCTTCTTCTTTTTCTTCCTTTCACATTAAATAAACGGACAATGCCCCCACATGTATGCTCTGTGGACATGTAGGAACATAGTCTGACTGAAGACATATGAACAATGTTATTTTCTATGAATGTATAGAAAATATGTGCATATGTTGTGTATTTGAACTGCTTAATGAACATAAATTTGCTAAATAAAAAAATTGTTGTCAGACAGTAATTAAAAAACATTGTGTGACCCTTTGACACAGTATAGAAACGTACTTTCTAGCACCCTCTGAACAGTGGGAAGCTGAGAACTTCCTTTGTGTGAAAAAGTAAAAGTGAGATCACCGCTGTGCACATAGATGTATAATTATTGTGCTTCTTATGTCTTGTTTCTTTTAAGAAAACAGCAAAACAGCCTCAGAGAAACCTTTTCATTTACTTATTGACGGGTTCAGCTGCTCCTCAGACCATGTGTCTTTTTGCAACAATATTTTCATGTGGGCAGTCTTGCACCGGAAGCCGGCAGGGTCACAGGAAATGCATGTCACAATCAGAAATTTTTACATGTGCGTAAAGGGGTGGATCTGCGCAGCTAAAGTAGGTGATATGTTACCAGAGGATGATTTGGCTGTGACACACAGTGTTGCATCCTTTATTTTCTCTTGACATTATGTGTGAGGAGGTGAATGACACAAACATGGGTTTTAATGTGTTGCTTAATCTCAGCGTCACAGCTTTCTAAGGATGATAGCCGTTTCTGCTTTAAGGCACCAATGACCGAGGAAGAATGTTGAAGCACTACAGAAAACACAATGAAATAAAAAGGCTGCACATTTTACTGATTTGAAATTTTTGTTACTTTTCTGTTTTGTTTTCTGATGTGTCTGCATCACAGGGCTGATTAGACTTCAGACTGTGGGAAAGAAAAATCATAGCAATGACTGGAAGCAACAGGTTAACTTTTCCATGAAAGTGAAACGGTTCTTTGTGATCTGAAATGAACTTTTTTTTTTTTTGATGGCATCCACATCTCAGTTTCAACCCAGAAGATGCTGTATTGTTGTCAAGCCACCAGCTACATGAGAAAAGACAGGGGAAACTCGAGGCACCACAACCCTGTCAGCACTATTTCAGGTAAAGGTTAACCACTCTTCTGCCACACTTGGGGCTTTCCAGTTGCCCCAGGGGATAAAAGTGGGGTTATATGCAACCGCTGCAGGTGGGCTCTGGAGGTTTACAGTTTAAAGAAACTTTGTTAGCATTCCTACTATTGAATGCAGTGTTTAAAACCCAAAAAGAAGAGGGAAAAAAACTGCAACTGACATTTAAATCACTGAAGTTTTCTTATAAATGAAAGCGGTGTGAAAATTTGAATGCTCTGCAGAGCAACTTCCCTCGAACCTTTTGTTCTTTTTTAAGCTTTCTGGTTTTTACATCTGTATATTTTCATCTTTGACCTGCATACACATTTTTAATTTATAACAAAAAACAAAAAAGCAGCAACTGATGCAGTATAGGTAACATTTGATTTGACACCAAAGCAAAGCAAGCGTGAAAGGTAAACCACATTAAAGAGCATTGCAAAGAAATATGACCACATACTATAAGAAATGCATTGTCATTAGATGCAGGATGTTACTGAGACTCCTTTTTTTTCTCAACAGAATCTTTTTTATTTTGTCTTTGAACTGCACAGGAAATGGTGAATAAAGTTCTTTAGGAAAGTCCCCCTTATTCTAACTAAATACATCTTTATAGTAACATAAAATTCACATGAATTGTAAGGTTGATCATTGTTCTGAAGCTCTCAGGCAAACATGTCCAAGCACCCCAACAGATTTGTATTAATGCAACCATTTGTCCACAAAGCTTCAGTAATATGACCACACAAAAGGCCTTACTGCATATGAGAAAAGTTTTCATCAAATTTCAGAAAGTTCACAGAAAAATGTAAATGGCTGGAAAAATCTAGTGGCGCCATTCAAGTTCAAAACACACTCTGGTCAAACAAAATTTGGCAAGAATATTTAGGTTCTATTGCCATCAGAAACCAAAATATATTAGATTCCTCAATTTAAAATACTTTGTGGATTCAGGGAACATCTTCCAGATTTCAGCCCTGTGAGGAATATGACTTAACATTAATACAAGTATTAGCTCTGAGGAGGATAACATAAAAAAAAGACAAGAATAGAAACCTTTCAAACATAACAGGGTTGCATTCAAGACCACCACATCAAACAGTGTTTCAAAAACTGACCCATGATAAAATAGCATTTTTTATTTTTTTTTTATACATAAACTTCATTTTTTAGAGGGTTTCACTGCATTGGGCACTCTCAATATGTCATGAAAAAAACTAAGTAGTGTTTTGACTCAGAGTGGGGTTGCAAAATGTTTACATTTTGTAAAAATCAATTGTCTCTCCAAGACAAAAAACTACAAGGCTAAAGGTGATATTAGAAATTAAGCACCAAACAATTACCTTTCCATTTACTACAAATGGAATAATTGTGCAACCTGTTCAATGACCATAATGAACATGGCAAAACATATGTAAATCTTATCCTCAGACACTAATAACTCAAATGCAATCCAGACCCACATCTTGTTATGTTTGCTTTGTAAAGACTCTGATCTGTAAAATATCAACACTGATACTATAAGAAGTCTGCGGTTCCTCTTACCAGCATTTATACAATCTGAAAGTCTAGTTATTTGACCTAGCAATATATTGAGCTATTGTATGACCATTTCTCAATATTATAAAAAAGCACAAAGCAATATCTTTATCATTAAGCTCTGTTATCAGTAATAGACCAGTGTTTCTGTATATTCTAGCTATGTTCTCATGTACAAATATTCATATCAAAAATTATACAGCACAATTCTCACCATTTTCCTTTACAAGAGTAGTGAACATTAAATGATTCACAAGTTTGGACAAACCCAAAATAATACGGTGCCAGCCTCAATCAGTAAAATATAGATATAACAAACACATAACTAAAATTTGCTTCAGGCACACCTTAAATAAAGGCATTTGTGAAATTATCATATTAAATATGGCGCTTACGTCCAGCATCCATAGGCTTAAAACAAATAATTAAAAAAACTACCTTTTTTTTTAAAAGAAAGAAACGCTATGACCACTTTTTATTTACAAACAGCTAAAAATCTCTGACAGATTCATGCTTCACTTCACAACCTGAATTTGTCCTTAAAGTGCATGCAATAATAAGCAGTTTTACCAAGTGGGATCTTGAGTTGTGAGAAGATAAACAGGTTGATCAAGCTAATGCCAATTGATTCTACATATCAAATAAAAGAATCGATATTTTGCCTAGAAAAGTGAGGGACCACAGTTTACTGTATGCATTAGCACAATATGACTTGAATGAAAACCTTTGAAAAATGAATATATTCTGAATAACCAGTGACCCCATACAGAAGCATTCACATTCAGAGATTAAAATAAAATCATAACAACTAAATAAAATAATTTAAAAAAAAAGACAAAGCAGCTTAACACCACGGGGGAGTCCGCAGCTCACATTCCACAATGTCCCTCCATGTAATACACATAGTCAGCATCATATGAACATGATGAGTTTCTACTTAAACATATCAAAGTGCCCATTTTACTAAAATTTCCTGATTTATTCAATTCATACCAAAAGGAGAAAATGGCATGGAGGAAAGAGTCTGTTATTTTGAACACATTGAGTTACACTGACAAAGTTAGCCTTTTATTTGACATGTTGTCAATTCTTTTGTTTTACTTTCTCCCTTCAAGTTTCCCAAAAGATGCTCTCATTGCACGTTAACACCTCTACTTGAAGATGCAATATATAAGTGAGAAGAAAAGTAGTAGAGAAAGTCATCCAGTTTTGTCACAATGGATGTGTCTAATGATCGAGTAGATGTGAGATGGGCACAGATATGTTTGTTCATTAAAGAGAGGTCCACTTTCATCTGTTGTCCTCTTTGGGGAAGTCCAGAGATCCAAGGCTTCCAAAACCAAGGCTTATACTTTCTGAGTCAAAAGCGCTGATTTCTCTGTCCTGACGCTCCAACAACTGCTTGATCCTTTCAGTCCGCTCCTTCTGAAGTGCAGCCAGTTCCTCTTCCATCTGCAATCAGCAAACACAGTAGTTGTTATTTTCCTATACGGGTGCTCAATTTAACCTTCTGCTTTACAAAGAATGGCCATTGTTGATCAAATTGGCAAATTTACTTTCTGCAGCGGTTTTAATAAGTGATCTCTGGTTATATTTGCTTTTTAAGATAGGTAACATAACCTCCTCAGTTTTTTTCTAGAGGTAAGATTTTCAGCATTTCTTGGGCTGACAGCCTGCAATGTTAAACTGAAACTCAAGTCAAAACATATAATCTGCTTGTAATTTTTCTTTCTTGTAGACATTTAACAAACCAAAAAGCATAGTGGTATGCGTCTGCCAAGAATCTTACTGTTTGTGTAGAGATGCAGTCATTGCATCATTCTGAGGCAACACCGGTGGTTGAAATTATAAATTGGATTACTGGTAAAAAAAAAATTCTCTTTAATGCCAGGGAAACAGAGAAATAGCCTTTGTAAAAACAAATAACTTAGTAGTTTTAGAAAGTGCTCCAAAATTTTGCACAGCCACTGCAGTTTTAAGGCAAGCAGCTCAGATTAGCATCACCAAGGTACCACTGGCTTCACAAACATACATCCAGCATTTAGGGATCCATACCAGAACAGAATTACCTCAATCTTTGTGAGAAGATCTACAAAGAAACTGCTGCTGTTATATTGTTATCAGGTTAATTAAGCCTGCATATCTGTGGTCATTTTTAAATTAAGGTAGTATTTAAATTAAGCTTTCATCTTAACCCCTTAACGCTTGGTGTCACAAATTTGCATTAAACCACTTCTGGCCTCTGTTAATTTTCTTTATATCTAGTTATTTTATTTGATGCATTTATTTATTTTATTTTATTCATTCTTATTTCATTATTATTAATTTGTTATTAACGTTAATTTATTTATTATTATTATTTTTGAATACTTCGTTTTGTTCCAGTATTTTTCTTTATGTTATCTTTTCCAGATTTTTTCACCTGTATTTATTTATTTATTTTTTATTGTTAAGCGTTAAGGGGTTAAACTTACTTTCTGTTCAAGGTGTGCTCTCCGTATGGAGACCTTCTGCTCAAGTTTCTGTTGCTCTCGCTCATGTTGGGTCTCCATCTGTGACTTGGTTTTACTCTGGTAGGCATCCAGGAGCTCCATCTCTTGCTTCAGCTGCTGCTTCAGAGCCTGGCACTCATTTTCCTGTTCTGCTTCTAATCGCATCTAAAGAAAGACACGTCAGAAGCAAACGTTAGTGAGAACAGTTGTCGTTAAAGGTTTTTAATGCTGAGCAAAGAAAGATGAACAAATGTGACATTAGACGCACTTAAAGATGAAATATGTGACAAAGTTTGGAAGTTCATGCACTCTTGGGTGTTATTTTTTATACTTATACTATATACTAGTCCACCCTGAAGAGGAAATATGTTACTTCACAATCTTCTTACCGCTTGTGAAGCCATCATCTCATTAATGCTCTGTTCATACTGCTCTGCCAGTACAGCCAGCTTGCGTGTCTGCTCCTCTTTCAGGCTCTTCAGGATGAACTTATGGTCGCCTTTTGGAGACACTTCGAGCTGATGGTTCCTAAGAGCTTTGTACTGCTTATTCTGCACCTTGCAAGTGTCTTGGAACTGTTTCTTGATCTGCATCTCCAGCATCTACAGGGGGTTAAATAAAAAGTAAAATACAATTATCAATCAAAAATCCTACAAATATAACTCAGGTCTGAATTTCTTTGTTGTTTTCAGGGATGTTTTTTATTTATTTATTTATTTATTTATTTTTCCTTTTTCACATTGACTGAAGCAGGTTTGCCATGCCCTTGAGCATTTAAGCTCTTCTCAATAAGTTTCACAACTGTAATGTTAGATAAATGGAGGAAAAAATATTTAGATTTGTGAAGGCTGTAACACAAATTTTGGAAGAATCAGTTCTCATGGCAACATGATCAATGCTTTTCTGCAAGTTTCTGCTGGGGCAGAAGTAATAAGACTATGTGTGAAGTAGATTTCATTGAAATCAAAGGCAAAATAAATCCCGACTGATAGAGGGAACAGGTATACAACATCTTTAGAGCATTTAATCCCATAATGTAATAATCTCATCATGTAATATCAATGTTTATACAAGGTTTTAAAACATTTTTAAATGGCATATGCTAGATACAAAAAAAAAACTACATGCAGTAGAATACAAAAGCAAAAACTAGATCACTTAAATAAAAAGCATTTAAAGAACCTTGAGGTTTCTGGGCTGCTGCCGCTGCTCCAGGCTGTGTTTTCGGTGCAGTTCTCTCTGCCGTCTGTTGTTGTACTCCTCCTGGTTTTCAAGTTCGGTCTGGAGCTGCAACCTCATGAGTTCCACTCGAAGCTTCTGTAGCATCTGTAGCTGCCTGCGCTCCAAGTCCTGGGTGGACTCATCGTGTCGGATCATCAGGGCATGTTCCATCTCCTTCTGTGTCCTCTTCTTGTTCAGTTCCTAGGACGAAGTCAAATTGTGCTGTTATGTACGCTAATGATGTAAAATGTCTATTTTTCCTTTATTAGGAATACATTTACTTGCAGTGAAAATGCTGTTTAAAAATAGCATTAGCATGTCACAAAATCCAACTAGTCGGACTTTCTCATTTCAGCATTCAATATGACACCTTTCTCTGAACTTCAAAGACTTCCTGTTTCTGAAATATATGAATTAATTTGTCTGTGTATATTGTTTGTGTCTTTTGCTGTCCACCGATGCAGATAACACAAAACTTTATAACTACACCTAAGTTACTCAGTGTTAATATAACAGATTGTTTCTACTTACACTCAAGGCAAAATATGGTTGTTTATATTTACAATCTAAATACAATGTAAAAACACCTATTTTTACTTTAAATTGACAATTTTAAAGTTGACTGTTTTAGGAAACTTTGGGAAATTGGAAAAAGTAGCAGTGAAAAGTTCAATGAAATTAGAAAAAAAGGGAAATTGTTGTGTTGTAGTAGGTTTTTTCTAAAAACTGCAATCAGTTTGTATAGTTACTTAACTGATGCAGTGGTTATTCAAACACATTGTGTCAATTAATGTAAATAGAAAATTGGTTTCTTTGGATCCCATTTTAAACAGCTCATACAATGTTCATTCACAGATTCATAATATTAACAAAATGAGATTCATATTTCTCAATGATTTATGTTTCTTAAAGAGGGAACCTGGATTGTTTGATCAAGTAGGTATTAATTAGCTTAAAAACAGTTGAGTGGACAAGTGAAATATACTGTTGACATGAGGCAGTGTCAGATTAATGTCCTTGAGTCCAATCATAATTTTTCTCCTAACATTATCTGAGAAGTTGTTTGGTTTTGACTTTTTCATGTCTAATACTAATCAAGTTGTTCAGATGCCAAAAACCTAACCTTTGATGTTTTCCAAAACCAAAACCTATCTGGAAACAATGTCTTCTTACATTAACCAAGTAACTGTGGTGACTAAAAGTTTGACTAAAATGCATCTAAAATTCTATCCAATTATTGAATATGCACAAATATCATAACCAATAGCCGTTAAGATCTGAGGTGTGATATTTGGTACTATTTTAAAGGGTTACCTCATGAATTGTGTATTATGGTGTGGAAAAAAACACCTAGAATGATGAGAGGACCTGCTGCTATATGACTGTCCATCTAAAAAGGCCCAATGTGCTCTGATTGTTTAGTTGACTCATCAAAACTGATGGAGTTCATGCATATGTGCTCTTTTCTCAGTTAGAGCATGCCAAACTAACCACTAAAAAGCATCATGCAATATGTTGATCATGGTGATATAGATAAGTAACATGGATTCAGAAAGATAGTGTAACACCCTTCACTGTGAACTTTGGGTCTAGAAACTCAGCTGACTTGCAAAAAATGCTATTTTGCTAGCAGAAGTAATGCATCATGCAACATCCTCACAAAAAAACCATTATTATACCATATAATCTTATAACCATAATCAATCAGCAGTCATCATTTTAAGCATTTATATTGGAACAATGAAACATCCTACTAAAAACAATAGCAACAGAAAAAAATTTCATTACCATATCTTATGAGCAAGAAGTAGTCATCCACAAAACAGTGACAGTTCTAATTCTTAATTTCACATTACATTATAGTCAGGAAGTCCCATCACCTCTCTCATTTGCTCCTGTTCAAACTCATGTCGCCTGATCAGACTCCGCCGTTTGAGGGCCCGGCAGCTGCGATCATAGACAAGCCGCTGTTGGGCCAGCAGGTGAGCTTCCTCCTCAGCCTGAGAGCGCTGAATTGTTTCTTTGTGCCTGGACAGACGCTCCTGCTTTTCCTCCTTGGGTGTACAAGACTCCTCATTCATCTCCTAAAACAGCAAACATATAACAGAGTGAACCTAAGTTTAATGATCTGAAGTCATACTAAAAAGATTTAAAATTTTACTCAACAATTTTATCTGCTTATATGATAATTACTTCCTTGATCTTGTCTTTGCACAGCCTGTATTCTTTTTTCTGATTCTCTAAGAAAGCAGTCAGTTCTCTCTTTTGTTGAGCAACAATCTGTTGCTGTATCCTTCTCTCTTCTGCTGCTACTGACTTCATCTGTGGAGAGACATTGAAATAATCACCCAGTTTCTCATTCATTTATAATTATCTGCTGCTGAAGCTGTACCTCTTTGTCTGTTTGAGCAACATGGCGTTTGGCCAGTCTTTCCAGCTCAATGTAAGTGTTGTTTGCATGTGTCTCTAATTCCTTCTGCAGCCGGAGCCTATGCTCATCCATCTCGGCCTTTAGCCTGTTCTCCAGGGCGATCAGCTGCTTCTGGTGCTGTCGCCGCATGCGCTTATACCCAGACATCTGCTCCCGCAGCTCAAAGTCCTACTCATGCTCCTGGATCTACCTGATGCCCTATACAGGAGATCACATGAAGCAGAATGTCAAAGAAGTAGAGTGCAACCTCTAATTGTGCATTGACAAATTAAATGTCTGTAAATTAAACACACAAACACAAGATTATTACCCATTCATCTTAGCCAAGGAACTTAACAATGTCTATAGACTTTATTTATTCATGTTAATGCTCTTGATTAGAGTATGATGAATGAAACAATCAACCACTTTAATGCCATGTTTTATTAATAAGTAACATGATGAGCAAGAACTAGACTCCAGACAGCTTAAAGCAGCTTCCTCAAATGACTGCTGAGAGTTGTTGAAATGACCCTTTACAATTTATGCCAAAAACAGAATTAGCCTACTGATAACATACATCAGTCAGAGATTTACACAGAATAGCTACATACAAATGCAATGCACACACGTAAAAGCAGAGGCAGAGAGGGAAGCTAAGGATGGAAAAATGACATCCATTAACAGGATCTGGTTGCCATGACTACAGATGTACAGCTGAGAACACAGATACCCCTTCGTTCCCTCCTCATCCCCGCTCCGCCAGCACTCACACATACACTGACGCGCGCGCATTGACACACGTATTTTCATGCAAACGGCGGAGATCGGTAGCAGCGTACCAAAGATGATGATTTGATGGTGGTAATGTGTTCACAGATCTTGCAGTCGAGAGACCGGCTCTTGTGAGAAGTAGGCCGCAGCTCTGGCCTGATGTCCCTGTGCACGGCCTCATCCCTCACGCAAGCATGGTCCTGCAGGGGGGGAGGAAAAGGAGGAGATAGTGGGGCTGGGTGCTTCCCAGGCCCTCCGCACTCGCTGCTTTTGTTAAAGCTGCTATTACTGCCGAATCTCTCTGAATGCAGCACACATCCAGCGTTAAATGCATCCTTCCCGTGCTGGTTCCCCTGCTACTGTGTGCAAGTCCTTCCTAAAAGAGAAAAGGGCATTGCCAAACAAATGGAGGCACCACGGAAGAGGCAGCCTCAGGATTCAGTCGTTTTTCTGGCGTCCCCCCTTTTCCAGAGGAGGAGGAACCAAATGGCTCCAGTGGACAAGGGTGAATTATGCAATGCCTACCATTGACAACGAGAATAAGAAACCACGGGGATGTATTTAACTGCCACTTCTTTCCCGTTTTAAAATGCGCGAGATATTTGTGAGGAAAAAATGTTTCCCTGTGTTCCTTTGATCGCATGTGGTACCATATTGAAAAATATTTGATTCAGATAAGGCACATCCAAACATGGTTTTCCCTCGAATGTGTCTCTTAATGATCCGTTTGTATTCCACTCGAATTTCTGTCCTACATTTACAGCGTACTTGGTCATGGTAGGTGGTTCTGGTGCCTTCTATTCATCTCTTTCCTCGGTCCCTCTTCCACACTCCCCCTTCCTTTAAAGAGACAACACAACACTACAGGCGCATCTCTAAAAGTCTGAGGTAATTTCACATGGGATCTGATCGTTTCTATTTTTTCTTATTTTCTTTCTTTTTCTTTTTCCTTCTTATATATATATATATATATTAATATATATATATATTAAAGAAATCAACATCTATGCTATCAATAACTTGATAAGCACAATGTTCCGCAATAAAAGTAGCTAGAGGAGATTTTCTTGGTGCTGTTTGAATAAAAAAATATTTTGTCTTCTTTTTATCAGAGTTAAATGAGAGAATGAGCGGTTTGAAAATAACCACTGGACTTTTATATTTTATATTATATTATTATTGTCTATTAAAACTTGAATATAGTTGCCCTTCAAGACACCTAGATAATGTTTATGTAAAAAAGAAGAAGAAGATTTCCCTTATAAGTGGCCTTCGTGAACTATGGGGAGCAACAGTGACTAAATTCATAGTCTTATTGTCTCTATCCATGGTGCTGAAAATATCTTGGCTTAATGGGTTCTTTGTAAAACACATTTTACTTCATTATAACCATCGTGAATCAGAATTCCTGCCCCTTTTGGCCCTCTTTCTGCAAGTCTTTGATGTTTCCCTGCTCAAACACACCCGATTCAAATTAATGAGTCGCTGTGCAAAACTTGAACCAAGTGATTTGAATATAGTGTGTTGGAGCAGGGAAACATTTAAAACTTCAGGTTTGCTGCCCTTGGGGAGCAGAGTTCCCACCACTGCTTTAAAGCATCAAGGATTCACCATTCACCATTCAGAATATCAGTTTAAATATTTTGGCCAAAACTGTAAAATAAATGTAAGGTATATGAATGTGTGGTTATCTTTTATCTCACAGAGAGCCTCTTTGCCATATTTACAGAAATCTTTCTAAATTTATTTGGCAAGTCTGTCGTGCCATCGGTCTTTAAGAGGTCCCTTTAGCCTTTGGGGGTGGGAGGCTTTAGATTCTGAGTTAATTTATTCTTTTCATGTAGGCTACTTCTAAATAAAATACCAAATAGCTTAGATTAGAGTTTATGGTTTCTCTTTCTTGAATCAAAACCAAAAAAAGGCATAATTTTGCCCAGAATTCTACATTATTATGGTTTGAATCTGAAGTAACAGGTGACATGTACTCGTGTTATTTTACACGGGGCTGTATTTTCATTATTTACATCATGCAGAATTTTCCCTTAATTTTTCTCCTATTTACAGTCGAATTGCTAAAATTCTTTATAGATCTACATTAATAAAATCAAGCTTCAAAAAGAGTTTTAAGAAAAATTCCCGTATTTTTTTTGTACATACTTTGGTTTGTGTTTGCCTTCTATCTCAATTATTAATGAATATGTAATGTTCTGTTTTAACACTAGATGTCACTGGTGTCCTTTTGAATGAGATGGCTATGATTAGGTCATCTCAGTGTCAGACTTCAAACACTATTTCAATCTCTGGCATTTTTGACAGTCTCATACTAATTAAGGTGTAATCACACCCATCTTTACACCTGCTGCATGAGAACAAGTGTTAGACATAATGTACTATTTTTAAATAGATAACGAATCTCTTCAAATATTAATCTGGTGTAATTAATGTCTAACATCTGATTAGGATAGTTAATATAAGATGATTATGTTTTTATTAAGATAATTTACTGGTAAACATCCAAAAAAATCCACATTAACTCAAATACTGTAGTAATGTCTATTTAATATTTAATATATTAAAAGGTTTCACTGAATATGACTTCTGTGCCCTCTCGTGGACGATTTTAGCATGCCTACAGAAAAGAGCACTGGATGATCAATCTTAGTTTCATAATCTCAAAAGCAACACATCTGTGATTATTTGATGACACTGATGGAAAACATTTTTTTTATTTTACTTAAATGGCAGAGGCTGTTCAATACATTCATTTATGATTATATAATATCAAGACAGCTTCATAATGGTGATTATGTATTACTGAAGTTATCAGCAAATTCACAAAAATAATCTGTACAACAGTTTGTTTCTCTGCATCAAAATAAGAAAGAGTTCTGTTCATGGCACTTCACTGATATTGATGAATTATATTATTAAAATGTTTTTCATTGCAGAAAAGCAAGCTGATTAATATTATTTTTCTTTTCTTTATTGTTCTAAATTCTTTACTACATACAGCTTTGGCTACTGTAGTTTAGGTTCACTCAGTTCACTTTTCACTCTCCTGTGTCTGTCTGATCTGAACTGGTACAACAATCTCATTGCCTGGGTGGCTTATGGACGTCCCAGGGACCGGGGCCTCTACAGACAAGACGCCATCACCAGACAGCGATGAACTGATGTGCTGTAAATCAACCCCCTGTGGTAACCTTAAACAAGTGAGAAAAAGTTTGTTAGAGCAATATTTCATTATGCCTTCTAAATGATAAGGCATTTTTAAAGGCTCATTAAACTACAGGCTACATATACATATACATACATATACAAACTACAAACTATTTTTTTTCCGTCACTAAAACCTACAGTGCTTTACTGCAGGATCCTTTGTCATCTGTGTTTATGCTGATTTTTCAGTCTTTACTGCATCTCTAATTATTTGCATTTGCAGAAGTAAACAGCAATGATGGATTATATTTCAAATGTGTTTATATTACTTACTTGTATTTCCGCGTGAAGCACCTTGACACCAGTCCATGCTCGTCTTGCTTTTCTTCGTGATTACCTTGCAGGGAAAAGAGCTATATAAAAAATTCTGCAAACAAAACTAACAAAATGCAGAACAGACATATAATTTGCGGTAATGATAATCATGAATCAATTATCAACCAAAGAATCATTCACATTACCTGAAATTTGCAAGTAACCTTGCTTGGTTGTGATAGTGATCTCCTCAGGTAAGAAATGATTGACGTCCAGGTTAATCTTCCAGCTGTTTTGACCCGTTTGGATCTCCGACACCCCACTTATAAGTTGCCTCAGACTCTTTTGGTCCAGTGCTGCAGGATGCTGACCAGTGAATGAAGGCAAAAGGGGAGTCTGTGTAAACCCCGGCCAGGAGAAAGAAGCAAGTCTCCTCTTTGTCCAGTCAAGCCAGTCCAGATCACTGGGTTCCAGAAAAGGAGGGAGGCCAAAATCCTGTGCAAAGATGCGGCTCGGCTGTGTCCAGTTTGGGAAAGGATCCCAGCTGACATCTCGGCGGAATATGGGACGGGATAATGATTTATTTTGATCACCCATGTTCTTGAAAAATAAGCTCAGAACGAAGGAGAGGAAAGGCAAAAAAGAAAAGGCTGCAGCTCCACCCTGGTTAACAAGTACAAAGACCAGATCACAATAGAACAGCTGTGTTTTTATGCTCAGGCTGTAACAAGTAAAGGAGGAGCTCTGAGGAAAAGGCTACTTTGGCTTCTGCAGTTCTTTGCTCACACACTTTATATAGCCCGCTGCTTCATTTTAACACAACAAGTGTGATGTAAGAGATGAGAATGCTTCGATATGTGATGAGCTGGGGTGTCACTCCTCTGTTGCCCTGGGAAATGCAGAGGACAATGCCAATTATTTGTATTTATATCTCTTGAGTGTCTCTGGCAAGTTGTTGGTGAATGGCTTTGGAGGCAGCAAGTAGCCAGTTTATTCAGCAGTGGCCTCTGCAGTCTTGTCACATACTGGTGCTCTTTGTCCACAGAAATCCCAGCAGGGCGGTGTTATATGAGGGAACAACACGTACATCCAGAGTCACAGACTAAACAACAATGTTACCTAATCCAGACGTCTCTATACCCAAGACTGGAGACAAAACTCAACAGTAAATAAGCACACTCAAGATAAATAGCTATAGCACAAACAATGTCATATCACATAGTTAAATACGTTTTTACAGACAGGACAAAGAAACAGATGGAAAGGAGGGTGCATTCAAGGGGTGGTGAGGAATTTTACAGCTGCATCTTTGTTGGTGACATGTTGTTCAAGTTAGGAGAACAGTGGTATAACTTAAGGAGGCAGTACAGTTTCTTCACTGGTGCTCAAAGTTGTAGTCAGACAAATATTTATATTAATAAAAACAATTACATATTATTGATTTAATATATAAATATATATAAAATAGGGCAGCACTGATTTAAATAAAAACAAGATACACACACTCACAGTTTCTTTTAAGAAGCTACACACAACACAGTATTGGAATGGTTTTATTTATCAGTAAAATACGTGGTTAGTCTAATATTATAGGTATGTTGTTTTTCTTTCTTCAGATGATCTGATGAGATAAGCAAAAAACTCTTTAATCAAACATTTATAGCTCTCATAATGGACACACACTTGGACACTGACAGTATTGGAGTTTTTTTATGCTGCAAGAAGCACTTTACTGCAGTCTTATGGGTTAACTTGTATATAAGATAAAATTAATATAATTATGTTACATTTGGTCTGTATTATGAGAATAACTTACAAGGATTTTAAGTTAAAGTAACATATATTGCACACATTCAACCTGGAAGAAATGTAATACACCAAATGTTTGTAGTTTCTAGTAAAAATAAAAGCTGTTCAAAAAAGCTTAGATTCTTATATCTTGCTGATGTGTTTCGTAAAAATATAAATGTTACAACCAGGATAACCTGTAGTTAGAAGGCTTCACTATTATCCTCTTCCTCTGAATAAGATGATTTTCTAGAATAGAAAGTGATTTAAAAATGAATAAAAAGATTATTCTTTAAGCAGTAATGTAGAGGTTTTTCCACAAAGGTGCAGGAAACTACAACACAATACATAAATGTATTTATACACTATAATCTTTCTGGTTAATACCATACAGAAAATATTTTATACTGTACCTTTTCTGTTTTCTGTAGTGGAGCACAAGCATAGTTGTGATTACAGCCAGTAGCAAAGCTCCGATGACTGAACCAGCCACAATTCCATTGAGTTTACCTAAAATGTGAGGATATACATACATTGTGTAACAAGAAGCACCCAATAGTCAAAGTCAAACAAATGTATTAGATATGGATTTACTGATTTAGCTATTTTGCTTTAGTTGAATATTTTTTTACTGCAGAAGAAATTAAAGGACCAGAATTAACCAGAGTCAAATGTTTTGGATATTTTAAAAAGTACCAAGACCCCGCTCCAAGTCTTCTATAGACACCTCCTAATACATATTCAGACCCTGACTTCTTATGCAGCACTACCAGTGGTTCAAATCTTCTTGTTTTATCAAGATGAATTGTATAAATTTGTATTATTACAAATTTATATAAATCTTTGTTGAGACTTTCTCATTTTTCAGATATTGAATAACTTGGGATGCTGTTTGTAAAAGGATGAAAAGATAGTTTCAATATCAAATCTTTCATTTAACACCTTTTAAGACTCCAAGAAAATATGTTGTTATGCTTTGTTATCATAAATGTCTGTTAGACTGTGAATTTGCTCATGTTCCAATTGTTGTGAATCTAAGGAACAAAAAGACAAAAAACAGATACTGTAAACATTACAGTCATAATGCAACAATGACTGGAAATTTTAAATGCAAATAAATAAATAAATATTATGGGCATAAAGATATAAAAAAAAGTTTTAGTTAGCTGCTTCTGCAGGTTCAAGAACTCACAGCTCTAAAAGACTTGAATGGGTTCTTCATGCCCCTGCCAGCCTGTATTTGTAGAGCATGTGTTTTAAAATATTTCCTCTTTTTTCTTTGGCATTTTGAAATGAACACAAGAAACAAACATAACATGAACACCTGCTCATGTGGGCTGGGGAAAATAAATGAAATACCAGAGCAATATACCTATTTTACAGTAGTAAATACATTGGGATACTTTTTAGAAGTGAAAGCATATTCTCCAATAGAAAAGATTAAAGCTCATGCAAAGATGGTTGTTGTGTAAAAACAGGAACACTCGGGAGGTTCGTGTTTGCATGAATGTTTCTTTTTGGTTAAATTTTTAAAGAAATTTGGATTTTTTTCTGATTTTAGAAAGTCTAGATTTAAATGTAAGCCATAGATATTATGGCTGAGGAATCCTTTCGTCCTAGCTGCAGTTTTAATATTCATGAATCAGCTGTTTTTAAACAAAATGGATGATTTTTGATTGAAATTTAAATATTCATGTGAAATTTAACTGCAATGAAACTTCAAACATTTGAAGGGATTTGATGGATCAAATAATGCACATAAGTGCACATGCACACAGAGACACACTCACAAATACATTTGCCACCACTGATTGGTTGATTTGTAAATATCAAAGCATCTCTGTTTATTGATTTTATATTTTCTTCATACTGGGAACAAAGCAGCTTGTATCTTCTCCAGACCACTGGCCATTTCTCTGGCAGATTCTCTTTTCTGATCCTTTGAGCATGTAGCCCTCATCGCAGGAAAACCGCACCTTAGCTCCTTGCAAGTAGGTGGTCCCATGTTTTTTCCCATTCGTTGGTGGTGGAAGCCGTCCACAGGATATCACTGCACAATATGACAATGATCAACACTGTGATGCCAAGTTGTCTATAATAATCACTGATCATTTATGGAGGTCTTTTGTAACTTTTTACCAGGTTTAAGATCCTCCACAAGAAAAATGTGATTCTGGAATGACACTCTGGTAGCATTTCCCATTCTTAGACTTCGACCTACAAGGATATCATACCTGCAGCACAGAGGTGAAGATGGTCAAAACTAGCTCATCAGGAGATAAGACATTTTGACTTGTCCCTATATAACTGTGTCCTTATGATGAAAAACAACAAACCAAAAACTAAAAAAATTCAGAAAGCACTACAATGAATCAGAAAAGGAAAAACAAAAAGTTCGGGCAACGTTTCAGAAATCAAAGCAGTAAAAAACATTTTCCAAAACATGATAAATAAAACTTAGAAATACCCAACATAATGCATTTCAGGTTTGGTTATGAAAGGACTATCATGAATTGGTCAGAAAAAAATGCAAGACTTCAAAGAACTTCAGCCTTTTCACAGAGCACAACATTTTTAGTGCAAAGGAGGGAAATCACTGCTTCATGCACAATTTAACTTTCAAGCCCAACAGGGGCATTGCTTAGATGGACACATGGGGCTCTACATTACCAATGAAAACTTTTTTTACTGACACATTTCACAGCCAACTCAAGAAATGTAACGTGAAGCAGTTTTATGCAACTAACTTAAGAGATAATGAATCGCAGGTTTTACTGCAGAAAGAGTTGCAACCCATCTGGATTTTTAGTTTGTAGTTTGTTTGTTTTTCCGCTCACATACCTGCAGAACTGAGATCCCTCTCCAGAACATATCAGTATTGCCTGATTACTCAGTGGATCATCTGGATTCTCAGGGACAGAAAACACTGGTAAGAAACTGGGGTCGTGTCTGGGGGCATGGTAATATGTGTCCAGAAGATACTCTGAATCATATGTGAACAAAGCAGATGAGTTGTATAATGCCCCTGTAAGAGGAAACAGATACTTATTTATCACCTTACATTACACAGCATTTATAAACAAAAGCTACATGAAAAATATGAAGAAGAAAATGCTTAATTTAATTTATTTTAAGATTTATAAAACTGAAATCGTTTCTATTTTAGGTAAAAGTTCAGACTGATGTTACTATTAATTTCAGTTCTACAACTTCCGATAGTTTAATCATTAACTCTTCAACAATTTTACACAGTAAAGTCATGAAGTAATTTCTTACAGCTTGCTCCAAAGCTGAAGAGCTCCTCTGGATTGCTTTGATTCTGCAAAAGCTGCCCGTTGCTAAAGACAAGGTCGTCTTTTGGATCACCATTCATTTTTCCCAACAGTCCAAGAGTGGAGTCTTTAAACTCCTCTGGCAGGAGAACAGTGGTTGCCATGGTTTCTTCTGTCAGTCGCACTTCCACCCCGGCTCCAGACGGGAACATCACCGTCACATTTTTAGAGGAAGGAGAAAACACAAACACACCTGAAAAAAATTTTTTTTTTTATTTATTTACTTTAATTTAGGTAATTTTACATTTTATTTTTGTTGGGGGGGCAGACCTTTTTTTATTAGCTACTCTAGTACATGTAAAGTTCATAAATGAGTCCTAATTAAATAAAAATACCAAAAGATATGATGCAGAATTTAGCAAAAAGGACAACACATTAAGATCAATATTACAAATGTAAAGGCCCAAAGTTAAGCTTGCTGTCTGATGAAAAGAACATAGAAAACTTATCCTCAGACATTATCCAAAGAATGAAAAAAAAAGCTCACCATGCAAGTCCATCCAGGTCTGCTCAGCAAATGAGAGGGTTTTCTGATTATGCAGCACTTCAAGCCCCCTGTGTCCGGTGACCAGACGCACCTCAATAATGTCAGAGGATGCCTCCATCATGGCTACAGCTGTTAACTTAGTTGCTTTTATCGCAGTTCCTATAAGTGAGAGAATCACATTGGTGGAACTGTTGTCCTTCCTTTGTGATTGCATTTTCTTATTATTGTTGAAGAAGACAGTCTATCTTGAATACTCAGCATTATACCGTTCACAAGATCTGTTCTGCCTTGGACTGTCAGCTCTCTCTCTGCTGAGGTCACCAGAGTGTATTCTCCTTTGCCATTGAAGGTGTAGCTGACACCATCAAATGTTATGAAGTGAGGATCTCCAAACACTACAGCTGACATATATATATATAAATATATAAATATATAAAATACAAGATTTAATAGAAAATAGCCTCAAACTTATACAATAAAGATGTGATTTAAAAATAAGTTACCTGAGCTTGGTGACTTATACCGACTACAGTCACTGGAAGGCCGATGTTTGAAGTAATAGTGGCAGTTATCGGACCAGAGGCAACAGTAATAGAAGCTAAGGACGTCATAGACCCAGTGGGACTCTCCAGGAATTCGAGGTGGTTTTCTGTATGGAGGTGAGCCCCAGTCATGTGCTCGATCTGGAGTACTACCACCGATGGAATCCGCTGTCAGGATCTGAGTGCCGGTACTGTCATAACAACATTGCTGTCCTGCACCATACTTAGGACTGGGGATAAATGTCCCAAAAGTCATTAGTTAGAAAGATAAATTGTGCTACTGCAGCAGACATAACAGGGCACCATAATCATGAGCTTGCATTTATACTGTAAGAACTTTCCAAAGATATGGAATGCCCAACTTTTGACCTACTGTATTTTCACTGGCAGAACCAATGACTTTGCAAAGTAGCCTATCTGGGAGGTGACTGAGGAGAAGGAGGTCTGGGAATCACAGCTCAGACAGTTGTTCATGTAACCTTGTCCTGAATTAATCCTTTTCCTTTCCAGTCTAAGCAAACAGCACATGTATGGAAAATGTATTTCCATAGTGAAGGTAGAATACTCAGCTAGCTAATTGTGACATACTCAGCTAGATGATATAATTGCTCTGTTCAAGGCTGATGGATTATAGTAGACCTATTGATAATATTGCAGTATTATGGTCATGGTCAAGTTTTTCTTGCCTTATGCTGGTGAACAGTCAATCTCAACAAATAAGCTCCACATTCTGAATCTTTTAACATGTCCACCACACAACATGTTTCCATGAATTTGCTTTAACCTAACTTTAAATTAGTGGTGTTGGTCAGAAGTGGGAATGCTATCACAGTGGTTACACATAAAACCACAAACTACATATTAGGAATAATAATATCCTTTGGGATTTTAATTCTGATTTAAAATTTTTTATTTATTTATTTATTTATTTTTTAAGAAAAAAGAGCAAGCATACATGTTGCGGCTGTAAATTCATTCTTTTAATGTACTTACCTGGCTTGTATAGCTCTTACACAGTGAACACTCCCAGGATGGTAGGTGCACACACTCCCTTTCTCTATATCACAGCCATAATCAGTCTGAGGAATGTGGGAGAGATACAGCGTTTGTGACCAGACAGCCAAATGAGTATTACACAGTGCAGTTAAGAACCAGTTGTATCAGCTCTAAAGAGCAGACTGAGATATACTGTAAGTGTCTAGAATAACATTTTTGGGATTTCTGTCATGTAAGTATTGCAGTGTGGCCACCAATTTTTTTTTTATTGATTTATGGATTTATTTTTATATTGCATCCTGGTATTTTGTTTTGGGGCTCTATCAGCTTTATAAACATAATTAGTATAGGGTTAACAAATAGCTGGAACTGTTTGTTTACAGTATGTCAAAGAAACTTAACTTAATTTTTCACAACCTGACAAAAGTTGAGTCTTATACTTAGAGTTCTTATACTTACAGTTACTTTCGAAAGTAAACTAGATTACACATTTGTAAACATTTTCTCCTGTGCAAGTTACCCAACTGTAGTTGAGTGCAGTCAAACTGAAATGTTCCCCTTCACACTTACATGAAACCTTCCTGTATCTGCTCTCGCTTGAGCCAGAGTGCAGGGACAATCAATGATCTCACTGAGGAATTTGGGTAGCTCATTTTCTAGCTGGTCCCATGCTAAACATTTCTCCAATGCCCAAGCTGTTGAATTCTTCCTGAACCTTTCCTCCAGATGCCAGGCCAGTGCATGATCCTCAGTCCATGTAGCTTGGACATTTCTAAAAGCAAAGACAATACATGGGTGAAGTTTTCTTTATCATGATTACATTAGCGTTGTCTGTTAAAAGTGTTGTCTGGCGTGTTTGTATGTACTGTGTGCCATCTGGGTAGCTGCTGGAGCTAACTCGAATAGAACCAAGCTCCCAACTTGAAAAGCCATCCTCTGCTGGTTTGGGTAAAAAGCTGAAGGAGCCATTGTTGGGCTGATCCTTTGCAAGTGAGTAGAGATACTCCCACTCACCCAGCCAGTACTCAGAATAAGGCTTTCCTTGGAAACATTTTCAATTCGATTTTTTACCAAATTACATAGTTATGCAATCTCCAAAATTCTTTTACATGTTTTACTTACCTGTCTCTCTGTATCCCCACAGCTCTATATTGACTCTGTCTGCTCTGACCAAAGAGCCATTCCATGTCATTTTAAGAGTGCCCTGGACATTAGGTGTGCCATAGTATTGCCACTTCGTTGAGTTTACCAGATCAGCTTTAAACCGAGTATCTAACTTTCCTGTGTGAACTTCATCAGCACATGCAAATCATATAAAATGAAAATCAGTGCAATGTCATAAATCTTTCATATTATTCTATTTAAGACATGAATGTTGGTGTAATACCTGAGAGCCAAGCTCCAGCTCTGCTGAAAGTACTACCATTATCTGAGGAGATGTGAAAAGGAACCCATCCTGTTTCATATAATAGTGGGGAGATGCAATGGCCTCTACCATTCTCATCTACGTACCCCACAGTGTTGGTTTTGTTATTGAATCTGCCATTAAGAAAAATAATAAATCAGTTTAAAAGATAATATTTTGGCAGCCACAAGTTTTTGTTTTGCTTAATCAGTCTACAGAAAGCAATCTCTCTCTCACCTGCATAAAATGTGAGAACTTTTATTAAAACTTGCATCAAGGACAATGAAATCTTTTCCACCCATTATTGACCCAGAATACGGTGAGATATTAACACAGTATTCTGTGTAGTCGATGCAACAGTTCCCCAGGGACACACATGTTGAGTGACATGAACATGAGCTAAACTTTTCTCCACAGTTTCCTTCACATGTCTGGCCTGTTAGAATGAAACAGCCAAAATATCAGGTAACGACTATTTTAAACATGAAACCTTTATCCCACTGTGTTTTTTGACTGGCCTTACACTAGAGGTGTGGGAGTATTTGACCCCTCAATGAATACTTTCCATATAGGACTGATGAAGCTTCCAGCAGCCTTTAATACAAACCCTGATGTTGACACCACATATCTTACATTACATTGCATGAATGACTATAAAATGAATGCAACAGATCACCTTAGAAAAAAATGAACATCTGTGGACTTTGCACTAATAGACAAACATCGAAAGCTGGTGTCTTGCTTATTGTTAAAGTAATCTCTTAACTGATCTCCTTATTGAGAGCAAGTTTTCTGATGGCATCATCCTAAGTAATAGGGCCTAAGAACAAAACAGCTTAACTATGAACCTTGTAGTAAAAATGATAGTTTAAAAGAATTTAGACACGTTGCTGCTGTGTTCAAATATATATAGAACGATAAGTACTATATATAGATATATATATACTAAAACATACAAATAATTAGCATTGACATTTTCCGCAATATTCAGGATGAGTCCGAACCATGTTCTAATCGTTTTAATTATTTAATTTGCCTTTTGCTGAGCCAGGCATTTTTGTATCTGTGCTTTATTACAATATCTTTTATAAGATAGGCCCAATACAAACATTTAAACAGCAAATTTGACTTCATTAGGATTTAGGCAACCTTTAGACATCTAGTTTAATCTTGCTTACATTTGTATTAATACAGCATGACTCGCATAATAATTATTATACAAATAATCAGTAATCAGATATTTAGTATTATTTCTTTTTACTTGGTCCAAATTTGTTGGATCAGTTGACCTAAATCAGATGAGGGTTTGCAAAATTTCATTAGTGATAGCTTAAAATTGTCAAAAACTTATAATTTAGAAAAAAAATTATAATTTATAATTTAAAGTAGAAATTAATATTTCATTAAATTTCAATACAAATCGTTATTTAAATTTTCTGTTTTTTCAATTCAAATGTCTCTATAAATTATTTGGGGTTTCTGTTTGGTTACAGTCACAAAATTATGAGTCTGTAAAACACTAAATAAATCTGGTTTAGATCACAGATTTACAAAAACACTGAATTAAAATTGGAAATTTTGTTTTTACTGATCCTCATATTGTTTGAAATTATGAGTACTTGCCTAATGTCCCGCAGTCACATGAAACCAGAATGAGAAATATTACTGATCCAAGTCTTCCCATTCTGGCAGTCAGATTGTCAGACAAGAACCCAGCTGGATTCTCTATGGCTTCAACAGCAACTCCTTATACTCTAGATATGCTCAGCAGTTTCCTAAACCTTGGACCTTTGATTATCTGCATTTACAAACTTCTGTTTAATGATCAACCAAGGGTCATGATTGTAACTATTTTCAGCTGTATCCTCACATGTCTATCCAGAGGAGAAGAAAACGAGAAAAATAAAAATCTCAACAAATTTTCATTTATTTCTCCTAGACAAAAGCGAGATCTATGTAAGTCTAAAATTTGTCAATGACTTGTTTCTGTTCTTTGTCATTTTTTTTCTGCAAAAGTTAAAGACTAATAATGAAACCATGTAAAGCAATATTTTATAAAGTAAATGTTTATTTAAACTGAAATCTTTATTTTTTTAAGGACTTTTTTTGTTTTTTGCTTTTTTTGGAGACAAAAATGTGAAAGTGGAGAAACAAGTTACTGAGTCTTAATAGTTTCACAAAGATCTCACTTTTGTCTAGGAGGAATAAATTCAACATTTTAGAAAAAAATTCTTCTTTTTTTTATTTTTCATCTTATTTTCCGTTGGGCAATAACATTTTTTTCTGGGTACCTTTTTTACTTTTTTACTTTAGTCTTTGATATTTACTTCTAGCCAGTCAATTTGAAAACATATTACTAGCCTAATAAAATTTAGGTTACCCGGCAAAAACTTAACTTGCTTTTTAAATCACTTAAAGGAACATTATGTAACATTTGCTGTTGTTTACTATATCAATGTCTGCATGTACACATGTGTTATCATTGGTGTAATATGATCTCCACTAATGACACATTCTCGTGAGTGAAGAATTTTAGACTTGTTCATTCATATGACGGTCTGCCATCTTGAAACGCCAGCAAGAGACAAATAGCACTAATGTGGAATCCCTGCGAGCCAGCACAAAGTAATTTGTGGAGAAGATAAACGAGAGCGGTTGCTACCCTGACAACTTGGAAAATCCGTTAAATTGTTATTTACAAAAATGCAGGACTATGCATATGCAGCAGCAGCACAGGAGCTGAGATTACCATTGCGCTAGCTTGCCTTACCCAGGTAAAAAGAACTCAGAAGGTAAAAGATTTTAAAAGGGATGTTGAAGTTTCCAGCTTTCTCCTTGACATCTAAGTCAATGGTACTGCCTAAATGAGCCTAAAGCTAACTTTTTTCATTCGGTTTTGTTAGACAATGTTGCTCTTTACCATAAGTAGTGTAGGAGCCATATGTCGGGTTATTTTTTTAATCAATAAATGTATGTGTGCACATGCATGGTGACATCACTGGTAATTGTGGGTAGCACTGTGGGTGTGTTGGCTTCATTAACGGGTATGCTCACCTGTGTTGTGTTTGGGCCTGGAGCATGGAAGCAGGGTGAGCTTGGGGAGAAATTTTCTATTAAACGTCATTGTCTATACCATCTCCTCCCTGAGCCGCCACCTTATTGTGGTGGAGGAGTTTGTGCATCCTGATGATCCCAGTGGCTATGTTGTCAGGGGCTTCATGCCCTTGGTAGGGTCACCCATGGCAAACTGGTGTCATGTGGAGGGACCAGACGAAGCGCGGCTCAAAATCACCCCTACAATGATGAAAAAGCAAGGACCGGAGTTTCCCTTGCCTGGACGTGGGTCACCGGGGCCCCCCTCTGGACACAGGCCTGGAGGTGGGGCACAGGGGCGAGTGCTTGGTGGCCGGGCCTCTGCCCATGGGGCCTGGTCAGGCTCAGCCCAAAAGGATGACATGGGCCTCCCCTCCCGTGGGCTCACCACCTGCAGGAGGGGCCACAGGGGTCGGGTGCAGTGTGAGCTGGGCGGCTGCCAGAGGCGGGGACCCTGGCGGTCTGATCCTCGGCTGCAAAAGCTAGCTCTAGGGACAAGGAATGTCACCTCTCTGGCGGGGAAGGAGCCTGAGCTGGATTCTGGAGTTGCTCCCGGTGAGAGGCGCCGAGGGGGTGTGGGCATGCTCATTGCCCCCCATCTTGGCGCCTGTACGTTGGGGTTTACCCCGGTGGACGAGAGGGTTGCCTCCATCCGCCTTCAGGTGGGAAAACAGGTCCTGACTGTTGTTTGTGCTTATGCACCAAGCAGCAGTTCAGAGTACCCACCCTTTGTGGAGTCCTTGGAGGAGGTGTTGGAGGGCATTCCTTCCGGGGACTCCCTCGTTCTGCTGGGGGACTTCAATGCTCACGTGGGCAATGACAGCGAGACCTGGAGGGGCGTGATTGGAAGGAATGGCCCCCCAAATCTGAATCCGAGTGGTGTTTTGTTGCTGGACTTCTGTGCTCATCATGAATTGTCCATAACGAACACCTTGTTTAGGCATAAGAGGGTCCACATTTGCACCTGGCACCAGGACACTCTAGGCCGCAGTTCGATGATCGACTTTGTAGTTGTATCGTCGGACTTGTGGCCACATGTCCTGGACAAGAGAGGGGCGAAGCTGTCAACTGATCACCGCCTGGTGGTGAGTTGGCTCAGATGGTGGGGGAGGATCCCGGTCAGGCCTGGCAGACCCAAGCGTGCTGTAAGGGTCTGCTGGGAACGTCTGGCGGAGTCCACTGTCAGAAAAAGTTTCAACTCCCATCTCCGGCAGAGCTTCAACCATGTCCCGGGTAAGGTGGGGGACATTGAGTCCGAGTGGGCTGTGTTCCATGCCTCTATTGTTGAGGCAGCCAGCCGCAGCTGTGGCCGTAAGGTCGGCAGTGCCTGTCGTGGTGATAACCCCCGAACTCGTTGGTGGACACCAGCAGTAAGGGATGCCGTCAAGCTGAAGAAGGTGTCTTATTGGGTCTTTTTGGCCTTTGGGACCCCAGAGCAGCTGATGGGTATAGGCGGGCTAAGCGGAGCGCAGCTTCGGCGGTCGCTAAGGCAAAAACTCTGGCATGGGAGGAGTTTGGAGAGGCCATTGAGAATGACTTCCTGACGGCTTTGAGGAGATTCTGGTCCACCATCCAGTGGCTCAGGAGGGAAAAGCAGTGCTCTGTCAACACGGGGGGGGCTGCTGACCTCAACTTAGGACGTTGTGAGGCGGTGGAGGGAATACTTTGAAGACCTTCTCAATCCCACCAACACGTCTTCCAATGAGGAAGCAG
>JBAMHW010000021.1:14061509-14075439 GCA_037177495.1 Rhadinocentrus ornatus
CATGTTTTTTAATTGCATTACAGGAAATAAAGAACTTTATCACAATATTCTAATTTTCTGAGACAGTCCTGTACATAACTTTAGCCTCGTATTCAAGAATAAAGTAATCTTAATGTGTAGTTACTTACTTCTTGATGACCTTGACAGCCCAGGCTCTTCTCTCGCGTTCCTTCCTCGCCATCAAACCTCTCCAGCAGTTTTCAATCTTAGTGGCTATTTTGATTTGTCAAAGAAACACGAACAGATTTAATCTGGTAAAAATTTACTATCACTTCAACAATCAAAGCATAGTCTTGCCACATTAACACTCACCAGCCTCTTTCTGTTTCATGTAGTCTCCTTTCACCCTGTAGCCTTTGTACTTTGCCTGAATCGTTGTTGCTGCAACAACAGTGAAAATATTATGTGTAAGATTTTTTAGATTTATTAAATTGTAGCATTACAAATGAAATACCAAGTCTCACCTAGCTTATGTTTGCAGACCTGAAAGGCATCTTCTGTTGCAAACAGAGTTCGAGGATGGCGGATGAAAATCTTTGTTCTTCAGATAAAGAAAGAAATTGATTAAAAATAATGATGACAATAATGAATTGATCTTTCTTTCTGGACGAGTTTGCACCAATCAAACCTCCCCATCTTGTACTCATCAGGTCTATAGCCCAGGTGTTTGATCAGGCACTTCACGCCTTCAGCTGCAGTACCTTTCCAGTTGGGCCAGGTGTCTGGACACAGAGGCTTATACCTGAGCACAGAAGAACAGCTGAGTGTCTTCTGTCGAAGTGACTGAATTTAACATTCATTCAGGCCAAAACTACAGCAGACAAAAGATGTCACACTACCTTTGAAGAAAGATATCATATTTGCGTCGGTAAGCAAACCCAGCACGTCTGACTCTCAGGTGCTCCATCAGCCCCAGGTACTTAACCTGATGTCTCACCAGCACTTCATCAAATTGTCCTACAAAAAGGACCCCAACAATGAGATCTAATAGGTGGTTAAGTTTAAATGAAGGCTGACTGCAGGGTATCACTCGAAAAACTAATTATAATTATAGAAGATTTTTCAATACGGAGTCTCACCTGCCTGCTTGGCTTCATTGGGTTTAATGCAGCGGACATACCAGGGTTCTTTGGACATTAAGATTTCAGTTAGACCTACTAAGCTATTCCTGAACTGGGTCACCACCTGAGAAGTAACATGAAAAAGGCAATTTTGTGAATGCTGATGTGATACTGAAACTAAAATTAAGTTCTACCTCTTGAATGACTTCTCACAGTTTCAGGTCTCTTCTTGCTGTCTGGTTCACTGGAGGGAAAACAGTGCTGGATGATAGAGTTCTTGGACTGCTGCATGATCTTCGGGAGAACAGGGAAACAATTACTAAGTCTGCCTTGTCAAATATACAGTATATGACCTAAGCTTTTTTATGATTGTTATTAAATGCTCTTTTTGAGCAGAATTATGTTGATGGCATCTAATCCAAATCTTCATGGAACAGAAACAAGAATTTGGTACAAGTCTTAAATTATTTTTAGTTCAGAATAAAAAATGTTAATACACCACCAGTGAGTTTTTAATTCAGTGGTGTTCCAACATATATTCAAACTTGTCAAGGCAGTTTCCTGTTGGTGATTGACTGCAGCTGGGAATCTCGCTTTGCCAACATAAAAAGTGTTTGTTTGACAGCACAGTCCAAAAAGATGGGTGCAGATTTAAGAAACAGGGTTACAGAAATAAACACCAGTAATGTCTATTTTCTAGGCAACACCATATTCCAATCAATCAACAATTTCTAAAAAAAGGTTTAAGCTAATGAGAGATGTGGCAACTTTGCCAAGGTCTAAAAGAAAACGTGACCACGTGTAAACCTGTAAACACAGAATATTTTAGTAAAACCATGAACCGCAATCAGTCTGACATAGGATCCAGACATGGGATCCATGTGTTTGGACAATTACGTGAAATTGGCTGTGAAAAGAACAAAGCACTTTAACATAATGAAAATGCCTTCACTGTCCTGTCCTATTAAAAGTTGGTTTTGTGCCAGTTCATTTATGCCTTTTCTGTCAAGGAAAGAGCTGCAACTGAAGCATGTTGATGGTTGCAAAAATCATATAGTCTTATCAAGGGACATTACAACAAATTTTAGAAACAGTGTATTCTCATTTTTGAGTCTTTATGTCGCAGTTTTGCCATCTGCTGATTTCAAATGCATGAAAGTTTGGGAACCGAGTACTTCTTTTTGTTAGTTTTTTTTTTTTTTTTTTTATCATTGCGTTTTAATTGTACAATTATTACACCTAATAAACAGAATAGTTCATAGAAAAACTTAGAATAGCCAGGATTATTAGTGGCCCATAATGTAAACTTCCACCAAGACAGCTACATATATATATATATATATATATAAACGTCATATAGTAACATCAGGAGTATTAATTATGTATGTGATGCAATGATTCAGATGCATTTGAAAGGAAGCACCAGTCAGTTGAAAATGGGGTATAGTCTGTTTGACCCTCTACAAACAAAATAAAAATCACCTCTTTTCCATATCGGTACAGCAGATCATTGTTTTTGTCCAAGAATCCTAAAATATTAATGAACAAAGAGTGAAATTAATTAATTTTAAGAAACACCGTCTTTTTCTTACAGATGGGATCTAGAATTCATAAACAATGAGACAAACTCTGGAATATGTCTTGCAAAACTACAGCTTGTTAGTCTAATCAGTCATTAACAGATTGCGTGTAATTTTACATGATAATTAGGTTGGTATTATGACTTTATGAGTCTTCTACATTTTGGTGTTTGTTTTATAGATTGGATAAAAGCATGACAACAGAGAAAAATGGTGCTAGTACCAACAACACAGTATGTAACCTCCCCAGCGTAGTGCAAGAGGCGGAAGTCTCCTCTTTCCAGCGTTTTCCTTGTTTTTTTGTCTGCAAGTTTATGACTGCAGGAAGAAAACAGTATTATAAATGAATCAGAAAATTGCAGTTGTCATGGGATGCGCTTGTTTCACAGCTGGATAATTTTTCTTCACCATATATTCCTGTGAACACTCACGTGACAAAATGCGGATGACCACCAATCTTTTCCTCCATCTTCTCCAGGAAGGTGAGATCAGTGGCCTCTCCAGGGCGTAAACATTCCTCATCCTGAAATGGAAAAAAGCTTCAATGATTCAGCCAAGATTTAGTATTGTGGCAAAGGATCTATTCGTCATATTATTTATTTATTTTGTATCCTTCAGAAGAACCTGTATTCAGTTCAATTTTACCAATAAAGAGATGATTCCCCTGAATTTCTCCTCCACAAGATCACAGATAATCTTGTTGTTGAAATATGGCACTGGTTCCCACTATAGACCAAAAAATAAGAGCCATAACAGCTGATTAAATTTCACTGTTTTAGTGTTTTTTTTAAATAAACATCAGGTAGAATAAATATCGGTTTTATTACCTCAATCCCCTCCATTTCGTATTCCTCCTGTTCTGATTTGAGGGTCAGTTGGACAAAAAGCTGCTGCAGCTTCTCGTTGCAGTAGTTGATGCAAAACTGTTCAAAGCTAAAAAAAAAAATTAAAAAAAAAGGAAAAAAAACTGCTGCTGTAAATATCGAACTTTATCACTATAGATATTTGCTGTTGAAGAATCAACTAAAATGTGCAAGATCTCACCTGTTCACAGTGAAAACCTCAAACCCATAAATGTCAAGCAAACCAATCACCGTCTTCCTTGATGAATCCTAAACAAAATATACAAAAAGAAAAGGATTTGGGAACATGGTAATGTTTTGTATTGTTGGACCTATTCTGAGAAATTCAAGCCCATGTTTTTATGGTATTTTTATATGTGTTTTTTTTATAATTGGATACCATAGTCAATGAAATGGCTACTTTAAGTGAGCTACCTTGTTAGCTTATAATTTTAGTGGGTGTAATAGGTCAAGAGTGGTTTGCTTTATTGTTCACCTTGTTGGATAATGATTCATTGATCTTGTTAACCAGCCAGTTGAAAGTGCGACCATAGATGGCTTTGGCAAGAGCATCCCTGGCGTATACTGCATGGTCCACAGAGAAGGGACTGAGCACCTTTAAAATCAGAATAATTATAAAAGATTATTTATTCAAATTGAACCCCACAAATAACCTAAAATACCTTATTAATTTTATTTAGAAGCACCACCTCCTCTGTTTTGGCTTCAATCTTTCTATGGGTTAGGCCCTGTTGTAGCACCTGATTAGGAATCCCCAACAACTGAATGGAAAATGTGAAACAAATTCAGTCATGTAGGATAAAAAAAATGATTAAGTAAAAGTAAAAAGGTTTAACCCTTTGTTTGGATTTCACCTTTGACACCCAGTGCATCTCCTGGTTGTTGAACATAGTGGCATAACCACGGGCATCTGCTTCAAACTTGATGTTTCCCAAGTGGAGCACACTAGCGATAATTCCAAACAGATGCTGCTTTAAGCCAGAGGAGAAAAGGCTTATAACATACTACTAAAAATCCATCATACATAATTTCATGCAAGTTTAACTTCACCACCTGACCTCGGTATCACTCTCACTGAAGTCTATGACAGATAGGGCTTTCTGCACTGTCCTCCAATCACTTTTATCATTGATAGAGCTTACTTTGGCACAATCACCCTAAAAGAAAGAGAAAAACAAAGTCTGAGAAAGGACTTAATTTTTTTCTTCAGAAAACTGATTCATTTTTTGTTTTTTCCATCTGACCTGCACCAGGTAACGGTAGTTCTTGCAGTTTCTCTCCAGTCCGAGCCAGCGGAGGAGATCTTCTTCTCCTCCTTCCACCAGCTGGTAGAAGATGTGGAAGTTTCTCTCCCCATGATTCTGGTGAACCACACGGGACTTCTCTAGTAGATAACTGAGGATGTGACCACCAACTGCTCCACCCTGAAGGAAAAGGGAAATCTTAAACCCTCCTGTTTATTTGTTAACATGTAAATCATTTAGACCATTATATTGTAGTTTTTAGCATTATTGTGACTTTGTAATTTGTGATTAAACATGAGAAACATTACTCTACCTGATGGTCAAACTGGATGTCCATGTATTTCCCGAAGCGGCTCGAGTTGTCATTCTTTAGAGTTTTGGCATTTCCAAAAGCCTAGAAATTTATTTTAAAAATGCATACAAAAAATTGCCTAATTTTAAAATCATGTTTCACCTTAAAACTGGGCTTACAGAATACAGAATTTAGGAGGCATAACCATGTCACTGACTTCAAGCACTGGATTGGAGAGAAGCAGCCTGTCTTGGACATTGTTCAGGAGTTTGGTGCTTGGGCAGCTGACAGCGTAGTATTGAAGGATTTTCTTGGAAGCCTCTGTCTTTCCGGCTCCACTCTCGCCTGAGATCAAGATGAAGTGGTTGTTGAACTCAGACTGCATAGTGCGGAAAACGTTATCTGCCAGAGCGTAACTGAAAATGAAGTAATAGGTTCAAATTAAAATGCATACGTTAGGTTTTGTTCTCTTTTTGAGACAAGAAATTACTGGCAAAACTCACTGGGATATGGTTGTGGTTCATCCTATAGGAAATAAACATATCTAAAGCAAATATTCTGAAAACCTATTCAGTAATGTTCATTCTAAATGGCAATTATCCACCTCATGGAGCACCTTAGATAAAGACAAAGGATAACCAAAGACTATAGGGATAATCCTCAGAATCAACAACTGTATTAAGATTATTTTAGAGACATTTGTGACTGATGTAAAGCAAAAAGATATGTATATAAACATGTCTGAACTAATTCTTTACCACTGAAATTTACTCTATGCATACAAGTCAGTTATACATAGAAAAAAACTCACATATGAGGTGGCAGCTCAAAGAAGTTAACTCCCATGTAGGTATCCATTTGCTTCTTGCTGTAGATGTCTAACACCTTATACGGGTTTACCGACACCAGGAGACTCCCAATGTAAGTCTTAGGAGAGCGACAAGGACATGAACTCATGGTCAGCAACGCTTGTGCATTTAATAATAAAGATCATTTTTCTTATTCATCACATGGCATCTAAAGGAAAAAAATCATTCCACTCATCCTGTATGTAGTTTTGTCCTTTATCAACAGCAATAAATTTAGTTAATCACTTGTCATGACCCAGCGGACAGGAGTGACCTAAAGAGTGCTCACTCTGCAAATGAAAAGAACCAGAGCTGCTATCTCAGCAGCATGAGGTGCCAAATCCAGCAGAAGGCAGTGCAGCATTAGCACATCAGGGGTTGAAGGTTGAGGATGATGATGTTTAATTAAAACAATAGAATGATGAAGGTTATCTGATATGACACCATACAGGATAGACTTACATAAATGATATTCTCATGGAAGCGTTTCCTCAGATTGTCCAGGAAGGCACTCTCGCTGGTGTAGGCGTCCAAGAGAACAAAATCTTGGATGCCCACGCGGTCCCTGGCGGTCAGGGAGGACTCCATGTTCCTCAGGATCTGGTTACACCGCTCCTCCAAGCTCTAAATTGGAGCAGGAGCACATCAGTGGTGTTACCATGAAAGAAGACAACTAACTATACAGATAAAATGTTGTTAGACTAAGTCCAACACTGTTCTTATAGTATGTGTCCCACCTTTTTCCTGTCATTTTTCTCTCAGTTATCTTTGTTTGTATGTCGAAGCTGACAGCACTTGTCAACATTCCCTAACAGCTTCATAACCTTGGTCAAATATAATTCCCACTGGAAGACTCACTTCCTGCATGTTTGTCTCCATATCTACAAATTCCAGTTAGTGGCCTTGGCAACATCCTTTAGACTCATTTCAAATCTAAATTCAGCTAACACTATCTAATCTGCTTCTGTGTTCTCTAAAACGCCATCGCTCTTTTCAGCAAAGGTAAAGTGAACACCTAACAAACCACCTACATTAGATAAAGAATATACACCTTGTTTTGATTCATTTTAAACACCACATGTTTCAACAACACTTGACATGAATGCAAACGCCATTAAGTAAAATCCACAGGTAGAAACATTCATTATTTTATGCATAAACACAGGATATGTTCAGCTGCTTAACATGCAACTGAATTTCTGCCAGGAAACAACCAGCAGTGCAATGCACTTTAATTACGGTACTATGAAAGAGCCATCGGATATTATGCTTCAGTAGTTTGGCTTTCATCACTGCCGAGCTGACCTGTCACCAAGTCAGAGTAACTGAGACTGACAGCTCTTTCTCTACAGAAAGAAGCTGCTGATCTACTGACCTGGCAGAACTTCACAGCTAAATGTTTTAGTAAGCATCCCTGTTCTGAAAACTTTCGCTGAACATGTGATTGTAATTATTTTCAACATTTTATTTTTGCTGGAAAAACTGTAAAATTCACCTACCCTGAGTGTCCCTTGTGTATCTGCATGGCTCAATATAATTTTCTGGTCTGAACTGAACATCTGCTTTTATTAAAAAGAACACAGGAAACACTAATAGATTATAGTGTTAACTTCCTTCAGTAGGAAGCCATCAATAACGTTGTGAGTCCAACAAAGGAAGTTAATCCAAATCTAAATATGTATTTATGTGTGTGCTTATTTTTTAAAAAAAATATATATATATTTATAGTGAGTAGATACAAAAGACATGCATACCTTAGGCTACATAACTCTTAAACGGTTTGTTGTATTACAATAGGCTAAGATGTTACTCCATAATAGATATTAGCATGAATTGTAATCTTTTATCATAATTTAACATGGAAGAAAAATATCTGACTCTTCTTGTGGTTTGACATTAAATTAAAAAGAAATTTCTTTAATGCTTTCTATTTTTTACAGTGACTTTAGAAGGCTACCTATGTAGCAGCAGAAATAATCTAGATTTAAACCAAATAGTGAAATTGTAACTAATTTTATTTATTTATTTTATAATATTATAGAAATTCTCAGTGTTGTCTTTGGGAAACCCTTGAATAAAGCTTTTTAACATGTCAAGCCTAAGATGTACAGCAGCCAGGTCCACTACAAGATATTTGGCCCATTGGTTACTGGTTATTTTCTGGTGGGCATCTGAGTATTGGCTGTCATCAAGAGCAGAACAGGAATTTTCTGCTACTCAAAGGAAATGTGATATCTGATGATCATATTATCATGATAATACTGTCATTCATTTTTTAAAGCAAATGGTGTAGACTACTGAAATCAAAGTCAGTCAAAACATTGAGCTGAACCAAACACAGTCAAGTCTCTAAATACAAAAGTGGTAAGTACAGTAAACACTGTATTCGAACAGGAAAATCTATCTGACCAGGAGACCATCACCCGAGAGGGCTCTTCATTGTCCACATCTATCCAGTATGGTACAGGATCTTGTTACGCAGCCACAAAGTGGCAGTTAGGTTCCTGAAAAAGATAGCACTCCTCGTGGGCCATTGACTGACACCACACATCACCCAGGCAACACACATTTAAGGGGCTCCAGGTGTCTAGAGAAACCTGACCTTCAGCAGGACTCCATTGCACCAAGCAAGGGCTCCACCTCCTCTGTTGGTACTGTTTCACACTAGCATGCACTAACAAGCTATCAACTGATTACTCAGGTTGGTTAAATGTTTGCATATGTGCATGGGCATGTGTGCATGGTATAGGCTAAAATGTGTTACTCCCAGTAAAGATATGTGGATTTTATTAAAAACTGCATGTAATCATTGTTTTTTCATCACTCAGGGACAGTGAAACAAGCAGAAGAATGAACCATAATTTCTCTGTAGTTGTGAATCCAGCTAATTATTACCTATTATCTCATGTATGAAACGTAAACAGTATAAATATTAGTTAGGTTTTCTTCTTGCCATATGTGTCAAAGAACTGCTTTCATTTAAATCCCACCTTGTTAATCACCTTAGAGGGTCATATGTCACAATACTTAAACAAACCATAAACATGACTTGTTTAATCCTAATTTCAGGTCTTCAGTCTTGAAAGTAATTACTTATCTCCTCACATCTTGAATTATAAAAGTACAATTACATGTACAAATACCTCTTATTGAGAGCCTCATTAATTTAAATTGTCTTCATGTACTGAAAACAGACTGAAAACATGATGAAGCCATTGGTTCCAGACGTCCGGTAGGTGGGATATGACAAATAAATATGTACTTTACTCAGTTTCCCTTCCAAGTACATCCACATGTTATACACCATTGGAAAGCTAAGATTATTGAGATTTGAATGATGTGTACACCATACATTTGTAAACATTTGAGTAAACACTTATTTCTGAAATACAGCTTGTCTTTGAAGCCATACTGTAGCAGATGATACTGCAACAAAAATGGTCTTGTTACATCAGCAATTGTCCAGTAAAAGTAGTAAAATAGAATCCAGTAAAATAGATGGTCCACAACAAGTATTTTATCCTTAAAAAACGGCTTTAGGTAAAATCCGAAGGATTTGGGGGGTAAATGTATCCTGTAACAATGAACTAAAACACTGTGACGTGAACTCCTAAATAAAAATAACAAGCTAAAAGTCAGTAAAATACTCTAGTGGGTGACAGTTTTGGTGCATTCATCACTATGTGCAACATTTACATTTCAGATTTCTCTCATCACTGTCATATGTGTAGCTCCCTTAAGTCAGTCGACCAATACTTGTCAGATCTGAAAACGAACATAGTGTGTTGCACAAAGACAACATCATCCAGTGAATGTACCGAGACGAGAAGTGTACCGAGACGCATACTAAACTTCAAATGTCTTGTCTACTTTTATGCAATTATAGAATATGCATCATTCTCAACTATGCTGTAATCATTTTTTTTTTTTAAAAACTCAAACTTAGCTCATGCAGTTTACCTCCTTAAATTCCAAGGCATTGTGTGTCATGGTTGAGTCAGTCATATGCGACAAATCCAGATTCTACTGAACTTTGGTCCACAGGTGTGTAATAGCTTCAGTAGGTGGGGAGTTCTTCCATAGTGGAACCCCTTCAAGTCAGCATTGGTATTTCACCAATAATCCACTTTCTCTTCTGTGATGCTCATCAGTAAAGCATTGCTAAATATTATCTCAGATGAGGTCTGGTACCAATGCCTGGGACAGAAAAACTGAGCAGGTGCAGGAGGGTGGAACTACTGCTTCCTGCTGTGCTGGTGTTCCTGCATAATGACGCAGTAATGGGCTGCCTGATCTGGAAGCACAAACATTCGTTCAGCGCTTCGCCTGAGTGTTGAACTGTGTATTTAGGAAGAGTGTGTGAGGATGTGTGTGTTTGTGCATATATGTAATACAAGGATGTAGTAACTCGATCCACCCACAGACCCGCTCTCACCATGCCCCCCACAAAATTACAGTACAGGTATTCAATTACTGATCTTTGATTAGGCAGATGCATTTCAAACTAATTACAAGTAGCTCGTTAAAGCCAGAAGGAACATGACAGCTTGGGACATAATTACTGCCGATTCATTGACAGAAGCTATCAACATAAATGAACTTCTTGGTACCAAATTCTATTATAAGGAATTCAATTAATTAATGTAAAACAAAAACGTAAACAAATGATTACGTTCATTTTTGTGGAAAAAAAAGTTTGGATGTTGTCTAAAATGTACATAAAAAACATTTTAAACAACATTAAACAACAAAAATTAAAAATGCATTTGCAATCCATTTAAACCACATGTCATTCAAAATGTTTAAAAGTTTCTTTATTATAATTATTAATATTATTATTATTATTATTATTATTATTATTATTATTGTTGTTGTTGTTGTTGTTGTTATTATTATTATTATTATTTCTTCCCTGATAGCTTTACAGTTCAAACCCTCCTATCTTGGATCTTTTGCTAACAGTAACAGTCAAAAAATTTGGACACACTTGGGAAACTGTCCAACCGTCTGACTAGTAGTGTACATGATCTTTTCCTGCTGAAATAAGCAAGACCTTCTCTGAAAATTACATCACTGAATGGTAGCACATGCAATTAGTTCAGACCCAAAGAAGTCTAAAGTGAGAGTTTCTGAATTCTTTTCAAATGCCCCGATGAGGAATTTAGATTTTTGAATTTTGGTTTTGTGGGTGCAGCAATGAACTGTTTTCTGAAAATATTAAAAACAATAAGCCAAATATTCTTAAATATTTGAGTGGGGTTTTCCCACTCATTTCATTCTCCTTTTATTCTCCTGGTCAGCTTGAATTCTACACAACATGTAATTAAGGTTGACTTTTGATAAAGGATACCGAGAGCTGACAGAAAATTAGGAATGATACAACACACTCCAACAGACACCACCCGTGTTACACTTTGTAAATAGAGATTACATCTGATGCTTCAGTCCCTTTTGTTCATGTGGTTTAGCTGTGAGAGACAATGTAAAGTTGCCTTCTTATTCCATCTGTTTAATATTTAACATTGCTTCCTGAAAGTATCAATAAAGCCATCTTACATTACTGCCTCATGATTGGCAAAAACAAACAGTGACACAGGAGAGCATGATGGAAAAATTGTCATTAGCAAAATGCAATTCATTATGTTAATTCTTGGGGAATCCTAGGATCCTGTCAATCTTTAAAGATTACGCTTAGATTACGCAATTAATGAACACAAACCTGCTCAGAAGAATGCTATAACTTTACAAAACAATGATGCATTTTAACCATTTGACAAGACCAAGGAAGCAGGGACGTGGCTCACATAGCTGACAGTAAGTAAAACTTGTTTCTGGTGGGTACTGGAGGGGGCGGTGTGGCTCGGCAGGGTAGATCAGTCGTCTTGTAACCCGAGGGTTGCCGGTTCGATCCTCGGCCAAGTCGAGTTCATGTTAAGGTGGTTGGGCAAAACACCTAACCCCTAATTGCTCCTGATGGATCGTGGTGATGGCCTTCCATGGCAGCTACCACCATCAATGGGTGAATGTGATGTCAACTGCAAAGCGCTAAATACGTACAGACCATTTACCATCACCAGAGCTGCTCTTTGTCGATTATTCTTTATGAAGAGAATTAATGAACACACAGAATATGTTTTTTCTTCTTCTTCTTTCAACAACTCTGGGAATTGCTGCTTTGAAGGAGTTTTAGTATCTTGAGGTTTTGTTCCCTATGTAGGACAGCCTGACCAGACACCCAAAACTGCTCGGTTGACTGTTTTGGATGAGTCTAAAAGTCAACTTGTTCTGTGAGCCAGAGCTGGTTGAATAAGTGCTTCACCATTTAAAGAAGCACCCAGAACCAAGCTAAATCACCTGCTAGTATTCAAATGCTTGTCTTGTTGTTTTGGTCACTGTGGTAATGAATTCAAGAGCACAGGAATAAGAATCATCTTGTAAATCAACATCTTTGGATTTCTCAGCACTGTCTTCATCTTGACCAGCATTGGTCACTGTATTGCCCTCATCTGATCATTCTCCCGCTCTGTTTTGTCTATTTTAGAATATTTTCTCTGTTTTGAAGAGGAACCTCAGACATATTCAAGCTAAATTGGCCCTCAGCACTGATGATGAGGTTGCTAGGGAGAGGTAGACTGGGAGGTCTCTGCTCAGACTGCCAGCTTCATAACCTGGTCCCAGATAAGTGCGTCCAATCTTTTGACTGGTACTGTATTTATGTATTCATGCATTAAGTGGGTCATTTCCCTGCTTGCAATGCACTAACTGTTAAAAAAAAACATATTTAAAATCTCATGTTTGCCTTCAATAAAGAATGGGTCGTGCTTCAGCACAAAGCTTTACTTTCAGTCAAATTCCTGTAATAAAAACACAACACTAATAAAATAAAGCAAAATATATTATCACACATTTAATGGGATGGTAAGCACTTCAGTAGATTAAACAGCATAGAAAAGGTATAATAAAAAGAGCCGCAGCTTATTTGTAACTATATTACTGTGACCAATGCCGTATCTGGAGAACATGTCATATCCTGCAAAAAACTAGGTCCCAGGTAAAGCTTTCACTTTTGTACTTATCTCATACATAGATTCTCCCAGTTACAGTTAAACTTATTTTGAAAGGAAGGTTATATTTGCTAGAAGTCATTTATTAATTATTAACCTTTATTCAAATTAAGTTGTTACAGCCTTAGTTAGTACCAAACAACTAAATGTTAATCTAATTCTGCATTCATGTGAGCAAACAGATTCCTGACACTAGAGCAGGACTCTGTTGCTGGTTTCAGAAGTGGTGCATCCAGTGAGGACATGACACAGTGTACAGCATCACAAGGTAAACTCTTGCAGACTGAAACTATTAAGTTTTAACACACCAATCAAATCTGTGTCAACAGAATAAGGATTTCTAGTCATGACAGAGTTTTTTGGTATAGTGCATGCCAGTATCAAATCTTACCTTCGAATCCATGGCACACATTGTTGTGTAAATTCCAAAAGCTCTGCTAAGATTCTGTACTGCTCTCTGTTAGCCTGGCCAAGCAGCTGATGAGGGGACAGAGGGATGCTCTGTAAATTCTACCTGTACTGTATTTATGGCTGCCCAATGCAGCAGTCTCAGCATGTCCTCCAGTGTCCTACTTTTCCACAGATTCTAAGGGTGACCTTATTCTCCTGTTTAGATGATGGACTCAAACATCCTGACTCCAAAAGCTATAGAATAAATCATTTGAGAAGAAAATCTTTAGGTTCAGTTGAGTAAGTATGATTTTTCTCATTTATACTGTGGATGTCTGGGTCACCAGCTCTGCAAATAGGCATGATCATGCATGTGTCAGGAGAGGTTCTCATAAATTTCTACCTGAATTTTCGATTTCATTCTGTATGAAATGTGTTTCAGTTCTTTAATATGTCTTTCAAAATATAATATTGTCATTATCTGTACCGCTTGTTCCTAATAGGGGTCGCAGGGTGAGCTGGAGCCTATCCCAGCAGTGTTTCAGGTGAAAGGCAGGGTACACCCAGGACAGGTCACCAGTCCATCGC
>JBAMHW010000021.1:14076460-14088131 GCA_037177495.1 Rhadinocentrus ornatus
ACACAGAAAGGCCACCAACCCCCACATTCAAACCTCCCCCAGCCGAGGCTCGAACCAGCGACCTTCTTGCTGTGAGGAAAAAAATAATAATATTATATCCATTAAACCCACATACTTTCTAATAATTCTGGATTCTGAAAGTAAATCAGAGTCTTGTATCAAAGAAGCAGCAAGTCTGGGCTGAAGATGAAATTCCAGAAAGTCCTTAGAAACAAAATTAGGTGGTGCTATTCAGAGAAAAATAACATTTTCTCTTTTCGAAAGTTTCCTGGTGATTTTTTTGCTTCTGGACCCACTGATTTAACTAACATGCACACACTCATGAAGTGCCACTGACAACAGCAACCTCTGCTGATGGCTGTTTTTGTAACACTATGAACAACAGGATGAGAGCACAACCTACTGTCAGCTACAGGTTATGATCTAAACCACTGAGCTGGTGTAAGTAAATTTAACTGAAAAGTGTACCTCATTTACTCAGCTCTAACTCTGCCAACAGTTTTATCTATTATTTTTTAAATATTCACATTAATGGGAAATTGTGATTATATTTTAGGCTAGATTAAAAAAAAAATTTAAAAATTCAGTGTTTTCATGTTGTTATGCAAAATACCATGTCCACATTTATTTCCATATTTTTACTATCCTTGACTTGTCCATAGCAAAACCATTCTTTTTACATGTATTCTTTCATGCCAGAGAAAACCCAAAGGTTAAATAAAAAAACAAAAACACCACTTTGAGTCAAAATTTGGCCAAACCTCTGTTGTGAATAATTTAAGAGCAAATTTTGAGTTTGGCTTAATTATTTTTTAGCACCTTCTGCTATGATTTTTGCTAGTAAACTGAATAGAAAGTTTAATTAGAGGACATAAGTATATAATTTATTTTATCTGTGTTGTTATTAGTTTAATCATCCAGAAAAAACAACTGTAAATAACCCATTTTACTAAATTTAGAACCTCAAAACTATCAGTTCACTATAGACCAGTTAGATCACTGGGAAAATAGAATTAGGACTTTTACAGGGACATAAGAGCATAAATTTACAATTTATCAATTAAGGTGTTTTGCCTCTAAGACTTTCTTTATTAACCAAACAGGCTTGTTTATCATAACGAAAATCAAATTAATGATGAAATCACACAGGGTTTTTTCTTACCTTCTGAATGTGCTAGTAATTTTGGTTTCACACTATTAATCACTAAATCTCAGTATTTGTAATTATTCTCTTGTCTTTTACTTGAAAAATTATCCCCATAAAACCATCACTCTCTATCATTTACAATTATTCAATAACAGGACCACTCATTTATTTTTACTTTATTTGAATTTTTCTGTTAGTCCCCTTCTAATAATGTCATGATAAGCTCTGCCACCAAAACCCTGAGCAGAGAATCTGCTGTACTGAGTTCTTAGAAGTGCCTGAAATAGCACAGCTGTTTCCTGTTTTGGCTCCACCCCCTTTAAGTCTTCACAGGTATTGTTTTTGATTGGGTGTTTCCTGAAACCAGAAGTTACTGCACCAGCAGGTTTGACAACCTGTGTATTGTCAGCTGTAGCCTCTTTTTCAGCTGTGTGCTGTTGAAAACTGACATGGACAACTGGGCCCAGACAACTAAGGTTACTTACAAGCGGTGGAGAAATGCTGAACTCGGGTAAATTTCCAAAACTTCTGTCATTTTGTTTAACTTCAAAGTTGTGATGCTAAAAGGTAACTCTCTCTCTCACAGAACAAGTCTGTGTGTGAGAGTTTGACTACAGATAATGCTACCTGTTAGTGATGTGCGAGTATCAGTGATATCAATCTAATAATGATACTTTGTAAAAAAACTTAGTGTGTGTGGAAAATCCCTTTCATAGCTGGCTACACTCTACAATCACAGCTACTGTCTAAACAAAGGAGAGCAATGGATGTAATTATGTTTCTTTCATATTAAATATTTTTCATTCGTCATATCACTCCAAGCTGAATTCTTACAATTATTTATTGCAGCATTTTCTTATTTCATAACCGCATTTAATACTTCACATAACAAAACCGGATTCAATACTCTTAAGGATGAGGGGGGACTCCTGTTGTTTGAACATCAATACAAAAACCTGAACCTAGCAGACAAATGAAAATCACTCTCCCAAAATTTAGCACCAGTGGTACACAGCTCCACTCGTTCTCCCTCTGAATAGTGATTAGTACCTGCCCGCAGCATCAAAGGACTCCAAGAGTGACGTGTCTCGCCCTTACAGCACCTGTCCCGCTAATTTTCTCCTATTCTACATCATAATTTAATTATATACTGTGTTATGGTTGGCTCTCAGATGTTTAAAAAGGTTTGTGGTGTTGCTACAACACCTCTAGGTCTTCAGTCACACGTAATACATCACGCCGTTGCTGTTCTGCTCCACATGTGATGCTACGGCCTGGGTGAGTGAGAGGCGTGCTGCTGCACCGCTTTTCAGGTATGACTATAGCAGGCGGAAGAAAAAGTAGTTACTACTAATTGGGTATAATTTAGAAGATCCTGATATTATAGTTACTTTCCACTTTGTTGCAGTTTTTGATGATCTGCATTTTTACCCCAAATCACTAAAATATCGATATTCTAACATGAAAATTAATTAGATTAACTAGAACATTAATTAATTAATTAACTAAAAACATAAAAAGCTGGTATCGGAAGTTTTGATATTTTAATATTAGTGCACATCACTACTACCTGTGTCTTCATTAAAACACAAAAAAATAAAATGGTATGTAGTTAAATTAACTGTTTGTGCTCTGTAATAAATAAGTATCTGCTTTCTGTGTGCCGACATTTAGGGATGCGACAAATTCTGTGGGTCAAACTGATGAACGTCACAGTGCAGATAATGACATCTGCACAATATCCTCGGCCAAAGTTGAATCTGGGGACACGCGGTCTGAAGCTGAAGGTTTGTAAAGCACTGCTGTTGGTGGCTTAAAGTTTTTTTCTTTTTAATGCCGCTTATCTTTGATCAGAGGAAAAAAATAGCACTGTAAGCATCAGTCTTCAAATAATTTACGAAGTAGTGAAACTGAAGTTGTGGAATAATGTTAAAGCGCAAGTTAAAATGATGCATTTGGTGTAATCATAGCATCTAAATCCTTAGAACTATCATATGTGACAGTACTGCTTGCGTAGGTCTTGTTACTGAGTGACCTGTCAGTGTTTGAAATTATCTTTGAATCATTTTTCAGGAACATATTAAAATTACTTTCATAAAGTTTGTTGATTCATACACTTTCATTCACACTCAGTTTTTGAATCTATAACAATGCGATATATTAATGGCTTTAATCCATTCTTCTTTTTTGTTGTAATTCTTGGGAACATATTTACTCATAATATTGATCCTGCCATGACTGATTTTTACAGAAATCTTTACAGTCGACGATGCCCTGGAGACCATTGGATTTGGATTGTTTCAATGGAAAATCTCACTCCTCACTGGACTAGCATGGGTGAATATACTTTAAGCTGGTACAGAATCAACATTTCTCTAATATTCACATGCTTCACATTGTTCATTTGTTGCTTTGGCTTAGATAGGAGATGCCATGGAGATGATGATCCTCAGCATCCTGGGCCCCCAGCTGCACTGTGAGTGGAGGCTCCCTAGCTATCAAGTGGCACTCATAACATCGGTAAAGACACTTCTTTTCTAGAACTTGTGTAATCTATGATAATATTAGCATTAACATTTTTTTCTTGTTTTTGTTTTTTGTTGCCTTTTTTTGTGTGTGTGTTTTTTGCAACAGGCGGTCTTTATTGGGATGGGGTTCAGCTCGCCTGTATGGGGGAATGTGTCTGACAAGTACGGCAGAAGAATAGTGAGTAACATTTGACTTTTTAATAGAGAATTTAATTATTGATGTGTATTACTTCACATATTATGTTTCTCCACTGAAAGGGTCTGACAGCTTGTATGTGTTGGACTCTGTTCTACGGCCTGCTAAGTGCCTTTTCACCAGTTTACGGCTGGCTCTTGTTCCTACGAGGCCTCGTAGGCTTTGGCATCGGTGGAGCTCCTCAATCGTAACTTTACTCCCTTCTTTTTCATCTATGAGATAAAATAAAGAATCTTTAATGAGAATAAGAAAAGGTTTGTGACTACCCATTAACATTCACTTTCCTTTTTAGGGTGACGCTGTATTCTGAGTTCCTTCCAATGAAGGCGAGAGGCGTCTGCATCATGCTCATTTCTGTACTGTGGTGATTTTTGTTAATCAAAGAGATGGTTTTACTGTATTTCAGATTTTAATCTACTCACAACTACCTAAAAATCCCTTCTGACACACGTGTATGTGTCTCAGGTTTTCTGGGCCATCGGTGCTGTGCTTGAAGTCCTGCTGGCTTTGTGGATAATGCCCACTCTTGGCTGGAGGTGGCTGCTCGGCCTATCTGCCATACCAGTGGCAATTTTTGTGTGTCTCTGCTTTGTGAGTATATTGGTGACTATTAGAGGACCCTAAAAAGTAAAACCAGCTGCAGCCAAACACTCAACTCAGTTTTTCTGTTATGCAGTGGCTGCCTGAAAGTCCTCGTTTTGATGTGCTGACAGGAAAAAGAGAACGGGCCATGGCAACTTTAACGCGTATCTCTAAAGAGAATGGCAAAGCTATGCCCCAGGGGAAAATAACCGAATGTAAACAGGTTAGATTACAAATAAATCATTTGATCCTAATGTGACAAAATAATAAAAATAATTTTAAATAACACAAAAACACATATATTTTCTGTTGGCATTTTAATTTCACAGATGGACCGTGGACAGTTAAAAGATCTCTTCTCTCCAACATACAGGAGGACAACTCTTCTTCTGTGGTTTATATGGTTAGCCTGAGTAACATATGTTGCACTTTGTCCTCAACTTTCTTTGATCAGGTCTTTTTATTAAATGTAATTATTTAATCAAGGCTTACCAGCTGTGCAAAGGTTTACTGTGCATTAGATGTTTTGTGGACTAAGTTCAAATAAGTTTAAATGGAAAGATAAGAGATGTATGTTTTTAACACTGTTGTCTATCCACAGACTTTGTGACTTGACTCTGGGTAAAATAATGCAGAGATGTTCTTGTGTAGTTTCTGTATGTACTGTTCATGACATGTTTACTGAAAAGGGCACCAGCTTTTTTGTTGACCTATTTTTACAGCGTAATTTAAAAAATAACTCCCCTATTATTTCATCAAAGGTTTGCAAATGCGTTTTCTTACTATGGAATTGTGCTGTTGACAACTGAGCTGTTTCAGGCAGGAGATTCATGTGAAGGTGTGTAGGAGCTTCCTTACTGATGACCAAGTGTGCCTTGAGTTAGAGCAAATATCAATATAAAACCGTTTTCTATCCTTTAGTGACTCAAGGAGCCAAGATTGAGCCAAGCTGCAGCCTTGAATGTAAATATTTAACATCAGATGACTACAAGGATCTTTTATGGACAACCTTAGCTGAATTTCCAGGTAAAAAAAAAAAGTTGTGGTGTGCTATTAAAACTCAGAGGTCACAGTGATCTGTTGCTAATAGCTTTTATGTGGATTTGAATAGTTAAATTAAGATTCTTTGTGTTTTTATTTAATTCCAGGAAATTTTCCTTGAAATTATTATTATTCTTTTTTTTTTTTTTTTACTCATTACAACTCATCACATTATTCGGCTCAAGTGAGAGAAGTTGTTTAGGTCGACAAGTTACTATTTATTTCAACATCACCTTTACAAATATTAATTGCTTTGTATTTGTTTCAGGTCTTTTCATCATTGTTGTGGCTGTTGAATATATCGGCAGGAAGAAAAGCATGGCACTGTCCTTCTTCATGTTTTCTTTGTTCACACTACCGCTGTTTGCTTGTATTGGGAGGTGAGTTCATTGTGTCTTGTTTGAAACATCAGCAGTACATTAAAACACCAAATCCTACAGGATCCCTGACGCTTTGTGTCTTTATGTTTTTGTTCATACAGAATCGCTCTTACCATCGTTATCTTCGTCTCCAGAGCCTTCATCTCTGGAGGATACCAAGTTGTTTTTGTTTACACACCAGAAGTATGTTTCCTTTTTATATGAAACATATTTAAAAAATTAGCTGATTTTTGATAAGATGTGCTCTCTTTTTATTTTAAGGTGTTTCCTACAGAAACCAGAGCTTTAGCTATGGGGACTTGCAGTGCAATGGCCAAGATTGGTGCTCTAATCACACCTTTCGTGGCACAGGTGCAGTGGTATTTGATTTTCTTGTTTTCAGAGAAGTCCAGGTTAACCGTTGAGTAAATCCTTTAAATACTTTGAAAACCTACAACAGGATAAATTGTTTATGACTACACATTGGGGTCACTGGAGTGAGTAATAAAAGCTTTTGGTTTAGGCTAAAATTTTTGTTCAAATCTGATTGTGGGTTTGAAAAAGCGAAGTGAAGCAGACTAGTAACTGTGAACAAGACTGTATTTTTAAAGGGACAGTAATTAAGAATACCATGAAGCAAAGTGTTGCAGACATTGACTCCTCGGGTTTGATGTTTTCTAGGTGTTGCTCAGGACATCTGTGTATTTGACCCTGTCCGTGTACTTTGGCTGTTGTCTGCTTGCTGGAATTGCATCTTTGATCCTGCCTGTTGAGACATTGGGCAGGGTTCTGCAAGAGTCTACTCTTGATCAGGAGGCTGCTGGGCGGACAACCAACACAACCAGACAGACATATGGTACCTCAAACTCCACGGAACAGAGCTAACCAGGAAGAGAAATCAAAGATATTTTTACACCTTCCAGACTCCTGAAGAAGCTGTGTTTATTTGTTTAATGATGGGCTAAATCATCTGAATGATCATTACATATTTGGGAGTAATAATTGAGGGTCTACTTCTCATGTCTAATAAGAGCTGATGCATGTTTGTTATTGAACTTTGTTATTGCTCTTTATTTAGGTCATTAGAGGCAACAGAGGGGCATTTTCAGAAAAGCATTTTGTACTGTGCATACATTTTAAACCTCAAGAGACATGTTGATTAAAGAATTTTTTTATTTTTTATATAAAAAGCCATGTGCTTTTTCTGATTATTTTCTCTTTTTTCTGAACTTCCAAATTCATTCCTTATACATTAGCTCATTCATTCAGCTCTTCCATTTCATCTGGGACCTTGTTAAATCCTAAAGTTTGGCTTGAAGTATCATTTTAGTTATGGGCTTTAAAAAATTTGGCCCTCTCAGCTAAATTCTTTTGGATTTCTGTCATCACGAGTTGCTCGTTTTTCACTGGAATGGATCAAATTTGGTAGTGAACATCCGTAAAGCCCTGAACACAAACTTCAATAATATTTATTTTTTTATCATATGGAAAACCTATTATTTTTTCTAAATATCCATGGATCCATTGGGTAGTTGTTTCATTAGTTTACTTGTATTTCATCTTAAATGTGTTTAGTGTCACATATCAAACTGACCCAAAATATTAAATTCTTCAGTGTCAAAGGTGTTTTGACTGTAGCCTACATTTAGAAAATGTTTTTAAATTTCTTGAAAGTCTTTATGGAGTCAGTTCTGATGTATACACATATAAAAATGTGTTTTATGGTGTATTTACTATAAATAGTAAATGTTTCATATTTTCCACAAGCTGTAATATCATATTCAATGGTTTTGTTTAATTTGTACTATGTTGACTCAAAGTCAACACTTACTGCACACTTTATTTAATGCAATATTATCGAACGGCCCTGCCATATAATGTTTGATATTGGAAAGTTCACCATTGTTTTTGTGTTAATATTTTTTATCTAGTACAGAAGTAGTAAATTTAAACAGCATGGAGTCAAAATACCATAAAAAGTTAGATCTGTCAACAGTAAACAGAGGAGATGTTAATTTTTGACAAACTAAAGATTTTTACTTTGCAGCCTACAAAACAGTTTATCAGTATGATTACTGCAAAATGTGGAATGGAATATGTGTTTAGCTAATATTATACTTTAGGTTTTGTGACTAATTTTGAGACAAACTAATATTGATCAATTTTATTACACAAAGATTAACTAGCAAAACTTATAATGAATTGCAGAAATTTATAAAATTTTGCTCTGAGGGTCAAACTCTCATAACTTAGAGTATATAAAGAAGGATATGGGATTTGACAACATCTCGTGAACTTAAGTTTACACCATAGTTTTTCAAGTAAAATCATGACATTGACTATTGGCACGGAAGTCTAATTTAGTTGTATTATCATAGGTTTAAGTGAGTTGTAGCTTCTCAAATGTGAGGATCGTCTCTGTCAACATGAAAATCAACATAATACCTTTTGGGCCACTGATTTAATCGCCCGATGTGAAGAATTTACCTTGTGCTTTGAGAGAGAAACATTTTCCTGTCAATTATGTGTAACTTAGTCAGCATTTATCAAACAATGTAACTTGCAATATGAACGAGAAATTAAAAATAAATTTAGAAAAGATGACCGTTACAATTCAGTGAAAATATGCATGGGTTTTGAAATGTGGGTTGAACAAAAGAAGACAACTCAAGTCAATTTAAAATGGCAAGGGGGGTGTTGATGGAGAAATAAACGTACTAAACTGTTTATACAATATCGAAGATGGTGCAGAAACACTATGTAAATATTAATCAAACGAATAGAATTATAATATAATAAAGAATAAACAAATAGAATATAGAATAAATAGATTATAATTCTATCAACATTGTATGGGAGTTCCTAGTCTGTTCTGTCACCTTGACAACATTGGCCCAATGACAGCGCACACGCGAACTAGGCCAGCCAATCACAGGCATCCGGCAAGACTGCGTGTCATTTCTGCCCCGCTCGCAACCTGCACCGTGTTTTGTTTGTCTGTCTGCGCACCAGAGATGAAATCGCCGGGACTGCTGGTTCGATACGAACAGGCAAACTCTTTCATTACTTTTTGCTCATGAGGACTCCAGTTGCCGCAGAGGACGCACGGAGTAGAACCCAGAGGCAGCACCGCCGGGGCTGCGGAGTCAGGTGTTGCTGGAGGAGAGTCTGACTAGGCATTTTCTACCCGGTGACAGAGACAATCACAGCGGCGCATCTTCCCGGATAGGCGCTCCTCCTCCCCTCCCTTCTCCACTCCTGACCTCCACGGCTGCAGACCACCGACCATGGCCCTGGTGACTCTGCAGCGCTCTCCCACCCCAAGTGCAGCATCCTCGTCCAACAGCAGTGCGGGGGAGGTGAGTGGAAAAGCCGGGGCTGGGTCTTTGTGTACGCGGTAAGAAGAAACGCCAAGAATGCGCCTCCAGGATCCAACACAAACTGGGTGGTGTTTGGTATCTTGCAGAGAAGGATTAACTTCACTTCCATATCTTTGCGTGTTATGAACTTAATAGGTTATTATCGCATTGCTCCAGCAGAGTTTATTGCTGCTTTTTTTCTCTTTTTTTTTGGCAACTGTGGCAGCGGATTTGTAAACAAAATCCTGCAGAGGGGGAGGGGGGCTGTTGGGTTTAGCTGTGAAGACAAAGTGCTCATTTTGCTGCGTTGCATTCAGGTTGCTCTCCCTCCTTGTTACTGGGATTTCATTTGCCGTAAAGCGGTCCAAGTTTTTGGAGACTATTGAGGAGAATGACTTAAAAACTAATGTATACGGTGGCTTAGCAGTCCTCTGTCAAGTGTTTATGAACTTCCAGAGATTTCAGTAAAACTGAAAGGCAGATTTGTTTGATGAGATGGTGGGTTGTCACATGTCCTGAGAAAGACCAATGTATCTAAACCCATGTATGCTGCAACACGCAGGAAACACCTTTTGATACATACTGTCTGTAGACATAACACATGTTATTATTTTTCCCACTAATAGGAAATCTAAAGTTAGAATTAGCATTGGCTGTCATCTCCAGACTAGTGAGAACTGACACTGACTTTGTTGAGGTTTAGTTTCTACATTCCAGTGAAATCATAGCATCAGTGTTAGTGCTCCAGTTTCACATTTTTGGAAACTGGATTAAGTGTTCTTAAGTCGACTGTCTGGACTAAGGTGAGACATTCCTCTTCTGAAGATAAGTGGGTCCTCCATATCACTTTCAGCACAGTGGTTCATTATTGGGTAAGCAGGAACAAAGATTTGGTGTAATGTTTGAATTATTGCAGTTTGAATGTGTCCTAAAGATCCAGCCTCCTCTCTTCAGACCATTTAGAGCAGGTTGGAGAATTACACCAACCAGAAGATGGTGCTGGCATGCTTTACTCCTACTGCATAAGGAAAAACTGTGCTTCTCTTGAACCATGTTTTTCTTGCACAACATTAATGCTTTGCCTTGTATTTATCTTTCAGGATTTTGGAAGTGATGATGACAGGAAAAATAATCAAAGGTAAGACTTCTGTGTTAAAAAGTTATGTATTTGGAGAAAGCAAAGTCCTCTATAGGCCTGGAATTGTCATGTGTCTTATTACAAGTGTACAGCTCTATCTGTTCACACCTGAGGTTAAAATCCACATGTGGTGATGAGATCTCAGTTACCTACTCTATATAAAAACAAGCACATAACCTGTATCGCTGAGTCAGCAGAGCAACAAACATGACGAAAAACTATTTAACTGCCACATTTTAGATTTGTGTTGAGGAATTCTATATTATTTGATCTATTTTTTCAATTAACACTTGATTAAGCTTAGTTATGTAACTGGTGCAATTTGTGAGACGCAAAGAGCATAAAATAACTGATTTGTGCTCGTCGTCAGCCGAGTGTGTTTCGTGGACCTGGGAACATTGGGGGCTGAGCCCACACCCTCGTAGAGGAATCTTGGTGGACCAACGGGATAAAACAGGCTTTTCATTTAAGCTTTCTTGAGCATTGTGGTACCTTGTTTAAGGCCAAATACTGCATTATGTGCTTCAATATTTATTTATTTTCAAACTTATGAGCAAGACACACAGGAGGTGATGTCGTTCCTTCTCCATTCATTTCCTATGGAAATGTAATTTACTTGGGGAAAATTGGCTCAATTCTATCATTTTAATTATGAAATATGCTACTCAAAGGTTTAAATGTATTAAAATCCTCCTATCTGAATAGTTGGATATTATGCCTGCATGCAAATATTTGTGTATATGATAAATTTAGAATGCAAACATAATAAAAACATTTTATTTTCCTGGGTAAATCCATGGAAATGCAGAGACAGGACAGGTCATTCAAATATATGGTAGCTAAGCATTCAAACTAAATTAAATTATTAAATCAAATGTGGCTAAATTTATATCAGGTAGCCTTATCTAAATCAATAAACAAAAAATAAATCCTCTAGCACTGCAAGGCAGAACCTGTGTCCAACTGGACTCACAGCAGACTAAGCAGCACTTATCCATGATGTACCCTCCTGTTGTTCTCTCAGATGTCGCTTTGGAAAAAGGCGTCTGCTAAATAACAGTAGTAATAATCACGTTGACAAAATCTACATGAATAACTGCAAACATGAAACACAGCGGTCTTTGCCCTCAGTCAGAACTAAAACGGTAAAACGGTAGATTTAATCAGTAGTACAGCCTAGTTTAGTCTAGTGGTATACTCTGATTTTTCCTTCCCAGTCTCGAACCCCCCCGTCCTGGAGCAACACAACAACCACCAGCCTCATTAATACATAAAGTATACACCCACACAAAGGTGAGATCATGAAAGACTGGTTTTGTAT
>JBAMHW010000021.1:14093105-14119142 GCA_037177495.1 Rhadinocentrus ornatus
GGCTACTGTACCAAATATTAACATTGATTTTCTCAGGTGTTCAAATACTTATTTGCAGCTGTATCATGCAAATAAATTGTTAAAATATATATATATATATATATTGCAATATTATTATCGATTGTTATGTTGCTGCATCGTTGCAGAACTGTTTACATCCACATCTCGATGCATCATAGAAACAACTATAATCAGCACCCATAGTTTCTATCAACATTTTATCACTTTGCTGGTCCTCCACACAGGACAATAATACCACCATGGGTACACAGATACTGGTTCGTGAGAAGTTTGAGTTATAGAAGTTTAAGATGTAAAAGATAATTTTATTACATAAAGCAGGAACAGGCAACAGCACATGAATCAATCTTACCAAAGAAGCAAAAACATACAAGATAATGTAAATTCTGGATTGCTGAAGGCAGAAAACAAGGAATGCGAACAGCAAAAAGTAACAGAAGTTAAACCCAAGTTGTTTTTTCCATCACTTTACCCCACCACTATAGGCTGCATTGACATTACGAGGCTGAAGTGACTCAAAACTGATTTATTTTTATTTTTATTTTTCAAATACATCTATCCATTTTGTAATTATACATAGGTTGGACATCTGTTTGTCATCTGATACATGACTAAGCAACATGAATGAGGACACTTGATACCATGTGGTTTTTTTGCTTAAATGCATGCTCTGAGCCTTTTCACCATGAACGTGCAGCACTAGTTCAGTACTGCCAGCCATAACCACAACAATATATAGTAGGCATGTGTTCCCCATAACAAAGGCTTATTCTGAAGTCTCTTCTCTGTGCTCTCTCCAGTAAATAAAGGCCAGTCTGATGTTGACTCTTGTCTTATCTCTTCCCCTGTGACTTTCAGACTTTCTTTTCCTTACATCCTCTGATCATGTCGTCTCGTGTTTCTTTGCTAAACAGACATGGTACGTGTCCTAAACTACTAGTGTGTGCAGTGCTGTAAAGCCAAATGCAGCTCCGGGCTGGAACACAAAGTTCTGACGTGTGGTTTCTTAGTCCCCGTACACTACAGGCCAATGGTGACCCCAGGAAAGTGGAATGCATGTTTAGGCCTGTTGCAATAAGCAACAAGTCAATTAATTGCATGGTGAGAAAAAACAAGGGTGATAAGTTTGCCGGCTGCGATAAATTTTTTTGAAAAAAAATTTACTTTACCATAGACTGTATATGACAGCAGATTTTATTGTGGATTATCTCGACTGAACGCTCTCATTTCTTGCGAGGTGATCTCTCTAGTATCATACTTGACAGCAGCATGTTGCAGCACGAGACCGTGGTGATGCACCTGAGCGAGCCGGTATGCCGCATTTGTTTTACAGGGCTGCCAACTCTCACCCATCGGCCGTGAGACTCGCGCTGAGTGGCTTCTCACGCTAAAGAGCATTTTACACTGAGAGTCCATTCTATTTATCGTTTTTGTTTTGTTATTTAAATATTCTTCCATTTCCAGTGTAAAACATTCTTTAGAAATGAAAGTTTATTGATCCTCGAAAGGGTGTACTTGCATTATAATGGCATTATCATAATATTAGTTGAAAATGGTCTCAAAATTACATTATTGCTTATCGCAATGCTTTCTGAGAAAATTTATCGCACAGCAAAATTTAGCGCGACAGGCCTTAGAAGTAATTTGTTGCTAGATAGCATTTGAGAGGCTTACTTCCTCCAGCTTGTCCAGTAGATGTCAGTAATTAGGACACAATGTCACTTTAAACCCTTTGCTACTTTAAGAAAGGTGATTGTTCCTTTTGTTTATACTGTAACTTCTGCACATCAAGCCATAGAGGTAATTTCCTAACTAATTTAATGATACTCTGTACCAGAGTAGTTGAAACAAAGGCTTTATTAAATTAAATGAAAAATACTTTATTTAACCCAGAGGAACATTTCAGTGTTGTAGTAGGGTTGTTTCTTTTTGGGGGGTTTTAATAGAACAATAATTAATTTAAAGAAAAAGAGTGTGACTAGTTCCAGAGGGTTATGGCTGCTGGTATGAATACGTTTCTGTCTTGCATTGGACTTGTTGTTTCTATTGAACGAGGATATAAAGAAGGAATTATTCTGCTTGAGAAAACACACCAAACCTCTTCGTTTGCAACCCTCATATCAAAGTTTTAATTCAGGAGTGTTTCATTCAATACAGGGTGGAGTAGGTGTGGTGTAACGTGTCAGCACAACGTGTCAAATGAAGCGTGTTATCATCCTGCTACAAAATGTGAAGTAGGTAAACATGCTGATCAAGAGTTTTCTGAATTGGAAGAAAACCATCTCTATGTTTATATTTTTGGACAAGAACTTGGACTGGCTCCTACAGGGATGGAAATACCACACGCATGTGCAAGTAAAATTGGAGTGGTGCACCTAATTTTTGACTGCACATTTACCTGTGCAAGTAAGGAAAAAGCTGGTAACTTGCAGTGTTGCTGCTATACTTCTAGCTACTCCTTATTTTTATTTCTTTTAATAAATGAATAACTAGCGACTTTTTCTGGCAGTCTCTCCCAGCTGCAGCAGATATTCACCTCTGCACCTAGAGAATGAAACCCGCATACACGAAGCTGACACTGGCTGATCCGTTCTAGCTTACAGTCTGATACTGATGTCTGTTGATGTAGGAGGGTGATCATCCCCGGACTCTGATGGCACAACAGTTGTATTGCACTCATTGATTGATTTGATTGACATTTCTTTATTTTGAACAAAAAAAATAACACAAATTGATCAACAGATTAAAGAAAACGTAACAGTTACTATAGCGTCCGGAAAGGAGCACGATGAAGTAAAAAATTATTTATTCCTGCCCCTCTTTATAAATAATTAATTAACAATTAACTTAAGAAAAGAACAATCTCATTAATCTTCACTTTACCTGGATCTGCTGTGTCCATTTTCATTTTTCTGCTGACTGTAACGTGAATGTCCTGAGGCAGGCCTTGTCTACTTGTTTTTATTTAATTTTTTGAGAGATTTGCCTTAATTTTTAGAAAAACTAATTAATAATAAAGTAGTGAGTAGCAGCCATGTAAAAAAAGAACATCCCATGGTCATGGAAAAGAGTTCAGTCTGTTTAGAAGGGTCAATGTGATAAAGCAGAGTGGGGAAAAGACAAAAAAAATCATTGGCATGCATCAAGCGGAGACAACATGTAAGGACATTGCAGAACTGTTAAAGTTGGGTTAAAAACTCATTATTAAAAACTGGAAGGATAGTAGGGAACCATTGTAGGGAACCATGGTTCAGCAACATTATTAGCCCAAAGAATGAGATCAGCTGATACCTGAATATAATGAATGACCAGGTTATTCCATCTTCCTTGTTGGCATGGCCATATTCCAAGATGACAATACCAGGATTCATCGGGCTCAAATTGTGAAGCAATTTTTTAACAGATGGATTGACCAGACCTGAACCCCATTGAGAATCTCTGAGATGTGCTGGACCAGGCTTTGCACAGTGGTCGGACTCTCCCATCATCAACACAAGATCTTGGTGAAAAACGAATGCAACATGAATGGAAATAAATCTTGCGTCATTGCATAAGCTTACTGAAAAAATGTCACGGCGAATGCTGCAGAGATCAAAGCTAAAGGCGGCCCAGCGAAATATTAGAGTGCGTAACTTGTTTTTTTTTTGTGCGTGTGTGTGGAGACCTTTTTTTTAGGGGGGGGGTGTCAGTGCATTACAATGCTGGACAGTAAATTCTCAATCCCTTCTGAAATAAAAAAGGTAAACAATATAATAACTGACTTTGAGAAGAGGGTTGTTAACCTTGCTGGAAAAAAAGCTAAAGAAAAGACCAGCTGAACTAATAAATCAAACTTACTCTTGTCCAGATCTCTGTATCACTGAGCTTTTTTTTGTTTGTTTGTTTGTTTTTTTCTTATTTTTCAGCCTTAGTGAGAGCTTCTTCATGGTTAAAGGAGCTGCACTCTTCCTCCAGCAGGGCGGCAATGCACAAGAACCAAAAACTCCAACTCACCACAAACACGCAGGTAGAAACAGACACAAACAGACAAAAAGCTTTGTTTCTCACTCTTTAGCTCCCATTCTCTGGGCAGATGAGGCTCAGACAAAAGCTAGATTGTATTTGCTGCAGCTATTCTCTCTGAAGGTTTGTCTGGGTTTATTGTGAACTGTGCGCTGAGCCATTTCTTTGTTTGGTCTGGAAATCCTTTAAGTCATCTCAGACAGATTTTTCAATGGATTTAAAGAAATGTGTGCAAATTTTGTGAGTAGAAGGTTAGAAAATGTGTTTTAGAACTAAGATTATACAATGAATACTAAGGTGAATGAGACAGCGGAACTTGCAGATTTGCATTCAAGGTTTTTATCCAACTACCTATAATAATACCGAGGACATTAACTAGCGCTGTCAGAGTTTTTGTGCTAATTTATTTAGCCATTGCTGAATAAACCACTTTATTAGTATTTATTATTATTATTATTGTAGTGGAAAATGAACGGTCTGATTGAAGTACATTTTTGTCAGACTTTTTACTTTCACCTACATTAATGTGTCCTCTTTAAATCTGAAACCATTTGAGAACAAAGAGAGAGAAAGTTGGTTCATTTACTGGACTTTGGTTAAGTTGTCTATTTATAAATAACTTGTTGATTTAAAAAGCTAAACAATATCAGGCTCACTTGCGCATTCATTCTGTCAGTAATCAGTCATCTGATCAGTGTAAATGGTTCACTTCCAGGTGACTTACCTCAGCACCTGCAAGTCATGTTTAAGATTCTCCGGACTGAAGATCGCATCAAGCTGGTCAGTATAAAGATGCTATGATCTGTGCCTGTGTTGCTTTCCCCTCATCACTGGAATTTTTCTCTTTATTTATGGTATTAATCTAGTGCCTAATAAATAATTGTTCTTTTTTTTTTCCGACAGTCACAAAAAAAAACCTAGTAATGGTTCCAGTCTAACTGGAAGTTCGTTTTTATGTTTATCTGTTGACTATAAAGTTTCTCTTCACTTTATCCAACATCTGTGCTCAAACACACCTGGGTTTTAGGCATCAAATCAGAAGGCAGCAGTGGTTTAAGGTGCAGATTACCCAAAAAGGGCATAATGTGGCCACATTTTGTGTTGTCATGCAGCATTAACACACAATACCTTCAGGGTATATGTGCATTTCAGTTTTGCTTCTGTTTTGTTTTTTAACTCTCCTTTTGTTTCACAGGCTGTGCGGTTAGAGAGCTTATGGTCAGATCGAGTACGTTACATGGTTGTCATCTATACCAACGGCCACCAAGATACAGAAGAAAATATTGTTTTAGGAATGGACTTTACAGACAAGGACAGGTATAATCTTTCTGTAACCATGCATTCCGTATATTTTTAATCAAATAATGTGGGGTTTTTTGTTTGTTTTTTTAATAATTATTCTTTTATCTCCAGTAAGAACTGTTCTATTGGGATGGTGCTGCCAATGTGGAGTGACACCAACATACATTTGGATGGAGATGGGTAAGTTTCAGTTCATTTCAACATAAAAGTTGTGACAATCAAAAGTAAAATCAATAAGCACAATTACTTTAAAGAAAGCTTCTGTGTGACACAGGAGCCTCAAATTTTTCTCATATTAAGCTACTCTTAATTGTATCTTTCCTGCCCCCTAGTGGCAGAGAAATGAACGACACTCATATTTCTCTGCGTGAGAGCAGTTCTTGCTGACCTGTTTGCATTGTCTCTGTGTGCTGGAGGAATGTTCCACCGTTTGGTGCAATGAATAGTCCCATCAGTGAGCCTCGTCCAGTGTGTGTTTATGTCCCCTCATTGCTCTTTACCTTTATCCAGGCCTAAACTGATCCCCTTTTTTTCTTCTTCTTCCTCATCTTCTTCACCAGAGGCTTTAGTGTAAACACAGCAGGGCGGTCACATGTCTTCAAGCCTGTATCTGTGCAGGCCATGTGGTGAGTAAGTTCTTTGAGTTTGTAATGAGTATAATACACTGTATTTGTGAGAGACTCATTTTTGTCATTCTTATGAGTTCATTTTGACAAAAACGATAATGTCAAACCTGTGTCCTTGTTGCTAAAATTAGTCATTTTCACTGATATTTGTGTACATCATGTACTTTGTTAGCATCGCAGCAGCCAGACAAATTTTATTCATTCTTGTCTCGTTAACCTCATAGAATTACAGCATAATAGCTGAACTGGAAACAGTTCACAGCACACACACACATGAATAGACCTTGTGTTAATGTGTCTTCTCCCTACATTTAGCAGGATCATTTACTCCTGCATTCTCTAATTAACATCCATTAAGAATATAAAAGAAAAAGAACTCCTGCGCCACCTACTGGTCATGTGTCAAAGTTACCACACAGGTTACTTTTTCCCCCCGGAGCAGGTTTTTTTTCCATTTCCCCGCTCTGCTTTATCATATTGCACTTTGCCAATAGTACAAACGTGTATTCCTGCAGGTCTGCCTTGCAGGTCCTCCATAAAGCATGTGAGGTATCGCGCCGCTTCAACTACTTCCCAGGGGGCATTGCTCTTACGTGGATGGCCTTCTATGAGAGCTGCATCACCTCAGAGCAAAGCTTCATCAATGAGTGGAATGCTATGACCGATCTGGAGACCACTCGGTCAGATTCTCCCACCATGTTTGTCGACCGGTGAGACCCCACAAAGGCCCTACTGAAGACATATTAGCATTACTTTTGGGTGTTATTGTTCCTTTCAGCTTGGGAAATTATCTTAAATTGGGAAATGATATGAGAAAGTACTTTCAATCTGAATTTAAACTTGATCTCATGTGACCAAACAGATTAACGGGGTTACATATGCTTGGCTTGTCTATGATATTGACTTGGGCAGCTGCTGCTCCTTCTTTTGTCATCATTAGTGAAAACTTAATTCACTGTTGAGCTGTTTTTAATTCAGAAAGCTTCACGGATGTACTGACTCACTTTTTGCAGGCCAACAGAACGCGAGAGAACCGAGTGCGTCATTAAAGCCAAACTTCGCAACATCATGATGTTTCAAGACCTGGAGAACATCACCTCAAAGGAGGTCAGTACATCAACAGCTTGTGGAACTGCTGGTTTTATCACAATTGTATATAAAGATAAGATAAACTGAAATTATAGTAATTATTCTTCCTCAGATCCGAAACGAGCTGGAGCAGCACATGAGCTGTAACCTTAAAGAATACAAGGAGTTCATAGACAATGAGATGCTTTTGATCCTGGGTCAAATGGATAAGGCCACGCTTATCTTTGACCACGTTTATTTGGTGAGTACCTTTTTTCTTTGCCGTTTTGTTCTCTGATTCTGTTATGAGGTCACACAATCAATTTTTTTTTTAAATAAATTGAATTTCTCTTAGACTATTTAGAGTGAATTTAAAGATTGATCAAAATTTCTAAATTTTAAGTTAAATCAGTAAAATTTTGATTTTAGATTAATTTAAATCTTAATTTACTTATTTTGAACTTTGATATCCTGAAATTATTTTTCAGCCCCAGCTTAAATGTATCAATCTGCTGCCTGAACCCTTTTTTTTTTTTTTTCTATTTCTCTGTTTCTTTTTTGGTTTGATACTGTTGTTTTATTTTTTTCCCCACACTAATACCCAAAAACTTGTTCTCCAGATGTTTTTCCCAAATAGCAAGAAGAGATATTTTAGGCTCATAGGAGGTTTTAAATTGGACTTATTTGTGTGGATGGTTATGTTTAATTATGTGATGGAGTAATGAACTTCTCAGGGTTTTTCCTGCATCTTTTTCAATGCCAGCATGAACTAATTAAGGCATTAAAAAGGGTATGAAATAAACTGATGGATTTTCTTAAGAAGCTTCTATGTTTTTTCCTCTCTAGGGTTCTGAGTGGAACGCTTCCAATCTTGAAGAACTACGTGACTGCGGGTGAGTTCTTCTCACTATTAACAGACAATAAATATTGGGTAATTTCAAAATATTTCATAGTGTTACAGTAATGATTAAATATAGTATGTGTGCATTACAAAATTTAACACAACTGATATCTTTATTACTGGGTGAAAAATTTAGCTACAAAACTATTTTCATGCTTTGTGAACTTTGGTCCTCAAATAACGGATGTAAAATGAATCCAAGTCCTGACAAAAAAGCAACGTTGGGTTACATACAAATACTAAAGCAGCACTGTATTGAGCAAATCCAATAACATATTTTAATTTTACAGTTTAGTTTTTGGCAAGCAGAGCATAAAATGCCTGTTCAAAACATAGGCACATGTCTCTGCATGGCTTTCAGGGTGTAATGCAATAGTACAACAGCAAATGAGACTAATTTCCTGTTATGTAACAGTTAAAGAAAGCAGTGGCCTTATTTCTTTTTGTTGCAGGGTCAGTTACATTCTGAATGTTACTAGAGAGATTGACAACTTCTTCCCAGGGATGTTTTCCTATCACAATGTCCGTGTGTACGATGAGGAGGCAACTGACCTGCTCGCCCACTGGAACGACACCTACAACTTTATTGTCAAAGCCAAGTAAGACTGCATGTGAAAGCAAATCACTGCTCTTGTGCTTTTGGGTTGCAAGAGACAGGAAAAAAAGAAAAACTAATATCAGTTTTATTTCACGTTGATATTTTGATATTTGATTTGGGTGTTGAAGCAGAACTGTGCTGCACTAAATGCTGTTAAAAGAAGGTGTTTTAGTTATCTGTTTTACTGACTCACATCATCCTGCCTCTTGCCAAAAAACTGAGACCGCAATCACAAAAAGAAAATAATTAATTTTCTTTCTGTTCCTCCCATTCGTTTTGTTTGCTTAGGTTGTTCAGGCTTAGGATGATGCAGGCCCCATGGCACAGTTAAAATTAAAGATCTTTGCAGTCAGAAGTTGCTATAATATACATTTTTTTTAAATGGCTGTAGGAATCTATATTTGGAGAAATGTATCTCTCACCACTGAGTCTGGAGAATATACTGGATGGAGCATATTCTGTGGGAGAATTCAGAAAACTGTCCGATTTTGAACATAAAATCTGTTCAGCTCAGCCATTTATGTTTTCCTTGACTTATTGTAAAACAAAACTAAATCTCTGTATAGCAAAGTTTATCTGTTTATTGTTTTAAATGCTTCTCTGTGACACTTTTTTCATTTATTTGTCTAATAGGAATAATAATTCAAAGTGCCTGGTGCACTGTAAGATGGGGGTGAGCCGGTCTGCCTCTACAGTTATTGCCTATGCCATGAAGGAGTATGGTTGGCCCCTGGAGAAAGCCTACAACTTTGTCAAACAAAAGCGGAGTATAGCTCAACCGAATGCTGGTTTCATGAGACAACTGGCAGAATATGAAGGAATCCTGGATGCCAGGTTGGCAGGTCTACCGTAATGATCAGGTTTCTCAGCCGCACAAAATCCTCTAGGTCAGCGTTTCTCGATTCCAGTCCTCAACTACCTGCCTGTTTTAGATGTTTCCACACTTTAACACACCTGGCTGAACTGAATAGATCATTAACAGGCTTGCCAAGAACTTGGCGAGGAGGTCCATTAATCTGAATCAAGAGTTTTGGAAGTAGGCAAGCTTCTAAAACATGCAGGGCAGTGGTACTTGAGGACTGGAAGTAAGAATCTCTGATTTAGGTGATTTTGTAATTGTACTTTTGTTTAGGTGAGAACTTAGAATGTCAAAGCGGCTTTTTTTTAAGCTTATTTTAGCAAATAATCATTGTACTTTGTTAAGCTTTCTTTACAATACCATGCAAACCAAGGTGTCTTTTGTACCCACAGTAAACAGCGTCACAACAAGCTGTGGAGGCCTGGCACTGATGACGAGGGATCAGATGAAGCATCTGGTCACTGTACTGGTGGAGAAGAGACACCAGTATCCAGAGAGGATGAAGCCTGGGGAGGCTGTGGGGCTTCTCCCTGCAGGGGTCTGGAAATGGAACCGCTGGACTCCCTTAACTATAACTATTACTTCAGACGTTTGTCAGACTCTGCACTCGACAGTGAGCCCTCCACTCCAGTGCGGGGACCCCCTCTGCTAGGAATGGAGAGGGTTTTTATTGAGATTGAAGATGTGGAGAGAGATGCTCTATTGGAGGATGAGGGTTTCCCCATGGCCCACTTAACCCTGCCTGGTGAGGGCACAGCAGCTCAGACCTGTGGGCGCCTTGATCCCATGGAGGACATGAGACTGAGGCTAGAGTTCAGTACTTTGGAGGAAGAGGATGAAGAGGAGGCCAAGAAAGAAGAAGCTGAGATGGCAGCCTTGGCACAAACACCTGGAAATTCGGATGGAAGGAAGGAAGGTGATGAAGCTGAAAGGAGTGAGGAGAGCCGGTTGGGTTTAGCCAACCTGAACACCAACAACAGCAACCGCCTAGCTGCCAAGCGCAGCTGCCCTGCAGCTTTTGACGTAAGTTAAGAAAATATAACTTGGTAAAATCACATATTTAAAGCTGCTTTTCATGTCAGAGTTAAATGTTATGCAATAAACTATATTTCAAAGATCTTGTATACCACTGACCATACATTTTATCTGTTCCTTTTTTGATCTGTTTAGGACAGTACTAGTACAGGAAACCCTTTAAAAGTGAAGCCCTCCTATCAGTCATGTAAAGACTGCATGCGTCTACCGCAAGGACGGCGCTGCGACCGTCCAGCAGGAGGCCGTTCCCATCGCCTTAACCCCTCCCGCCACTGCACTGTTCCCTCCATTTGCATAGATCCACCAGGGACACATTTTTCATCCACCCCAGTTCTTCAGTCTTTGCCAACTTCTGCAGTCATCCCACCTAACTTAGTCCAGCCCTGCACTCATCTATACCACTGTGCCACATGCACCCTTGGTGACACATCTGCCCCTCAGACCAATCACCAGAAACCTTTCTCACCCATGAACTGTGAGGATACAGAGGATATGTACATACTGCAGGGTGGAGACATTCGGGAAGAGATGTTAAGACGTAGTGCTGAGTCCATCGATGTTACTGATGCTGAGGGGTTAAAACTACAATATGGTGAAAGAGTGGAGCTCCAGCAACAGACTCTGGTCCAGCTACAAATGCCAGGACTTGGGATACAATTTGGTCTTGAGCTGATGCGACAGAGAGCAGAGCAGCTTGAGAAGCTACCCAGCATGACCATGGAGGGCCAGCTTCCGGTGGGGCCTCTGCCTTGATACAGCAAATCATGCATTGACTTGATGGAAGAGGTGGCTTACCACTGCCTCAACTGCTATGATGGCTGTGAAACATACAATATCCACTTCTCCAGTGTCATATCAGACATAATAAGGCGTGCTGACTTGTGTAACATCCAAGCCTCATAGCTTTATTTTCTAAGGCTGCGACAGCTCTCTGTACATTTACAGAGTTCTTGCCATGCACATCTGGAATCTAGATCCAGCTAGAGCTGCTTGTTTTTTAACCATGCATTTAAAAACCTGGATGCTCTTGACCTGCTCCTTAAATATAAGAAAGGCACGCTTCCCCACATCCCTGTGGGGATGCAGTCTTATCTTGAACAGACAGGTTTGGCAAGGCAGTGATTTGTTAGATCTAGTGTCGTTTTTGTCTGATTCCACAGAGTGCTCTACTTAGCACATTAATGTTGATTAAAAGGAAAAAAAACTGAAACATATGCTCGTCAGTTTACTGTATGTTTTGAGTCCAACTCAACAACTCCATCCACTATATTCTCACATTACCAGCCACTTCACTCCTTTTGTTGCATCACCAGGGGGCATTTGATGTTAAATAATGATTATTTATATAAACAGTATATATAACTATAAAAAGGACATTGCCATATGTAACCATTTTTGTCTCTTTGTGAAGAGTCATACCTCAGACCACAAGCATTTCAGACTGTTTTGGTCAAAGACTGTTTTGTTCTCTGTGCTGGTTCAACCTGAACTCCTGTATTAAAGCTAATGTAATCATGTACTTAAAGAACTCAGTTTAGCTCATGCATGAGTGTAGTACTACAAAACACATTCAACATGGATCTAAGCTATCAATAATTTTCACCTTTTATTTATTTATATATATATATATATTTATATATATATATATATATACGTACATACATACACACTTTGGCATGCTAAAGGTTTTAGCATTGGACTATTGGCTTAGATTAAATTTGTAATAAAACATGCAGCAATTCCTCTTAAGGATTTCAATATTTTTTTTCTTTTCTTGCACCTGAAAGAATGGTGAAAGAAAGGAATATTGGAGGATGCTACAATAATCATAAGTGTGTACATTTAACCCATAGTGAAATGATCTGCAGTGACCAAAGCCATAATGTGCTTTTTTTGCCCATTCTGCATTTGCGTGGTTTCTCAAAGGCTTCTCAACATAACTCAGCCATTTAGCTTTTCCTTAACTTATTGTAAAACAAAACAAAAAACCCCAAGGCTACTTTCCTTTAAATTTGCAAATGTTTAAAAATGTAAATACAGATTTAGATTAAAAGCAAAACTCTAGTATTTATTTACCTGGTGCACAAATGGGTTTCATACATACATATAATAAACATTTCATTTGTATTATTTAGAGCATACTAACCCACAAATTAAGAGACAATAAAATGTCTACAACACATTTTAAAGAAGTGATTAAATTATTTGCTGTAAAACCTGTTGATAATCTGTTTTGTGAAACAAAAGGCAACTTAAAAAAAACTGTGAAAATTGGAAAATATCCGTTTGAAAACCTTAATTTCCTTAATATTAAACGCCTAAAAGCAACCTGTTATCAACGGGTTTTGAAATCCATACAATCATTCAAATATTTTTATCTAATTTTATTTATACATATCAATATCTTTGCATGTCCCAATAGCCTGCGGCATATTTTTATACAAGTTATAACCAGGTTGCTGTGCCACAAGGTGTTATTCTGCAGGTTTATTTCTGTTTGGTTGATATTGTATTCTTTAAGCACACCCATCGTGCCATAAAATGTCATTGATTGGTGCCTGTTTGTGAGCAGGAAAAGCACAGGGAAGTTTATTTTACTGTGTGTTGTGCACTTCAGGTGAAAAAAAAAATGTGCAAAGAGTGAATGCAAATCTTTAACGATGTTCTATTTTTTTTATATGTTGTGGTTATATTATTCATTAGTTTTGTAGAAAATGCTACATTGTGTGTTCCTTCTCTTCCTTTATCAGAGAGTGTGGCAGGATTTTTCTAGAAATTATATTAAAATATTTTGTTTTTCCATAAAAGCTTTCATTTATATGTCGGTTTGAGCATTACATAACACAAACATTAAAAAGCTGCTGATCCTACAAACATTCAGAGATTTAGGACTAAATGAAAATTGCAATTAAAAGATGTTGGAGTTGCAAAACTGTTAATGACTGACTGGTTAAACAATGGGAAACAATATTCTTCAACTTTTCAGATATTGGATAAAAAAGATTGAATTCACTTTTTGGTCTGTGCTAAAATGAAGTTATAATCAACAACCAGTTAGCTTAGCCTAGCATAAAGACTGGAAACACTGTCAGTTCATGAACATGTTATTTCTTTAATGGAGCTATGTGTACGATTCATATTAATACCCACTTGCCACTAGAAGTCACTAAAACTTGTCCCTTTGCTTTTTTGGACATTGCTCGATTGAAAAAAATATATAACATGTTTATGAACTGTAGAGTGAGTATTTCCTTTCTTTATACTAGGCTAAGCTAACAGGCTAATGATTATAGCTTTACCTTTGCCTGTGCTAAAATGAGACTATAATCACAAGCCAGTTAGCCTAGAATAAAAAAAATAATAAATAAATTAAAAAACGGGGGGAGGACACTTTCACTTCTACAGCTCATAAAGTGAGCTTATTTATTGAAGGAAGCAAATGTGTGAGATTTAGTGACATCTACTGGCAAAGTTTCAGATTGGAACGCATTGAACTACCCTTGCCACCCCAAAACGGGACTCCTTTTTATACTCAGTTTAGCAAACTACTGTTTGTAACTTTATTTTTTTGTTGGAAAGAGATCAGGTAGGAATGTCTTAGTTTCACTAAAGAGGTTGCAATATTATAATAAACACATTTTTTTCTCTTTCTTTAATGCCACAAAGTCTACCTGAGGAGATACTGGTATGAGTTGAACAAGTACTTTTACTTAGGAGGTGGGGTTCATGTAAAATAGGGTGTCAGGACAGTATTTTTTTTTTTTTTTTTTTTTTTGATTTATGTATTATGTAATTTTATGTATTGCTTCTTGTTATTGCTTTTATTTTCCTTTGATAAGTTAGTTGACTTTAGGTAAATAGCATGTTACCAAATGGTATAAAACTTAATTTATCAACAGCATATTCCCTAGGTAAGAAACCCACCTCAGGAATATGCCCAAAAATATGTAGACATCTTACAATGTTACAGCCTTTATTGTTAAACTAATAAATCTTCCATTGTAGACAAATTAGGCAATTAATCATTTTAAGATTGTATCCGACAACTCCTTTAATTTTATTTAATCTGAGATCTTTATATCTTAAAGCTCCTGGCACTGATTTGAAATCCTTGTTTCCCGGGACCGCCACACTACATTTGGTTGTTTGCTTCATGATTTAAATTCGCTTTGTATTTAAGTGCCTTAACTTTGGCCGCCGCTCTGTTGTAAAGCATAACAGCCTTTGCAGAGCTTCTGTGAGCGTGTTGGTGGTCTGGCTTTTTGTACTTTTCTTACCCTCACTCCTAGTAATAATGCTTTTTGCAATGTTTAACTTGGCACATAATACAGTATATTGTATGCAAACACACATAGTTCATCCACCACAGCCTCTTCTCCCTCATGCACATATACTTGATGGACTTCCATTTATTAATAGCATATAATACTGTATTTGTTTGATATTGTTGAGACTTGTGGTACATTATATTGGTTCAATAGCTGATTGAAGAACCTTATTTGCTGGAATGAGAACTGTTACTTGCATCAAAATATGAAACAGGATGCATTTGTCTTTTGACATTTACCAGTCTGTACATATATTTCCTCAATGGTACAATTTGCTATTTGAGTACATCTGCTTGCAGACGTGGTCAATATGAAGAAAATACTGATAATGCTACAGTGTATTGAAAAGCTTTCATAAGTTTTTGTGTTCAAATTAAAGCAAAATTATTTTAGTTAAACTCTATTTTGGGCAAATATTTCAGGCCCCTTTAAAAATGGCTGAAAGTTTTTTTAAGTTCATAAGTCCCAGGCAGGTGGCAGGCAGCAACAAGACAATCGTAGTTAAGAAAGCTTTCAGGACATTAAGCATAATATAATTTAAAAGGGTCTGATATTTACTGAATGTACTTATGGAGCACAAGTCTACTCTGAAGCAAGGTTGTGATGAATGGAAAACGAAGAAAATATAAAACCTTCCTGGGAGTATTTTTGTTATTTTTTTTATGATTTTATTTGTACTTTTGTGTACTGTACTGTACAATGCCAATGTTCATGTGTATGCACTTTTCTCTTTTTACATTTTGTTAAAATGGTGTCAAGTCTAATGTTCATCATGCAAATAAACGATTTCTTCTGCATAAGTTTATTTTTGGATGCATCAACATAGAAGGCTCAGACAATTTCCACATTTGGGGCTAAAAGAAGCTGGTGACTGACAGCTTTAGTATTTGATGTGCAATCTCAGTAACAAATATGGTATTATGTGTTTATAATAGGAAAACTACATCAATCCATTTATCTATCTATTTCATCGTGTCCATTTCTAAACCAGCTAAACAACAGTAAGGGGAAAAATTACTTGAATTTGAAGTTGATGCACATTGGTGACTTGACTTGCTCTCTTGGTCAAAAAAGACAGAGCAGAAAGCGCTCTTATTGAATTAGTCAAATGAAGTCAGTCTGACATAACAGAGCAGGTGACTTCTGAAGTCAATGTCCCTCAGACAGAGCGAAGTCCCACAGGACAACGGGCAGACAGAGCCTCAGCTTCAGTAAGTAACTTCCTGTTATATCTTGTTGTCTGTCAGGTTTTTACGGGCTATAATGTCAGTGAAACCTCTTATTGTGAAAGATACAGTGACAAGAATTAAATATTTATCTGTCACTTTTCTTAACAGAATAGTTTTTCATTGGCGGTGTGAAGTAGTGTGGTGCCTGCATTTATATTGAGTAAATATTTGAAATTTGTTTTTGAAGCTGGATAAATAGCTTTGTATAAGTTTCTACTCCACATAAATCCATTGTGCCACCTCAGGGTTACAGCACATTTTTATCTTTTTATGGTTGTACATCCTCTCTTGTTTGCCATTATGTAAATTTTACAGTCCAGCTAGATAACACATCTGAACATCGCCTTGATGAACAGTAACATTTCAGCTAACAGTAAAGGTAATGCTACAACAGAAAAGCACAACATTTTGCTGGAACATGAAGCTCTTAAGACAGAGCTAATAGTTTGGGTACTCTATGTCACAAGTCTCCTATAAACTGTTTGCTTACTATTGGAAGCATGTCAGGCACATAAATGGGAAATGGAGAGGGGATTTCACAAGCTAATGCCACAGATACCCCCACCACTGCCATTACAACACATCCATCTCAAAATAACACTTTAGAAGCACTAAAGCTGCAGGCACATGCATCTGTCGGGTCTTTGGACTGTTGTTGACCACACACCAGAAAACCAGAGCTGCTGTTAAACAATGTTGCCTGATTCAAAGATGACAGGCCTTAACATGAGAAGATATGAGGCAGTATGCCGAGATGAGAACTCCCCTTTACTGACAATGCTATTTCCTTCAGCTAATAATTACTTCTTCTTTTTTTTTACTTCTAAATTACTGTTTCAATTGCTTGGCAAATATCTTTCAGTACATGGTGTTCAGCTGCTGCTGATTAAATAAGTGAATATACAGCTCCTTCGTGTTCAGATTGTATTAACATTTAATCAGTTTAAATTGGAAAAGTTACTTTACAAACTTTCCACATGCTTCAATTCAACTGAAGTGACCTCTGTGGGAACTAAAACCACAATTAATCAAATGATAGGAACCAAATTTAAACAGGAACAATTTTATAAATACTTGTATTTCTTTTTAAGTAGACAGGCTTGATAGAAATGAAGACTGTCTCATTGTTTTCTGTGTTTGAAATGGAGCAGAGAAAGACTTACATATTCAGTACAAAAAGGTTCAATCATTTTTCTTTTCATGCAAGAAAAGACTTTGTTACAGTCATTTTCATAATTAATAGGGAAGAAGAATCATCATCCACTTTCTTTCAGTTACTAAGACAAAGCAAGCAAGACAATACTATTATTTAAAGAAAATAATTACATAAGGGATAAGAATTTACAGTTTAAACTGAAAGGTTTAAGTTCCCATGAGAGTTTTTATTTGACATTTTGCTCTCTGTGTCTATACCCCAGCATCCAGCCCACAAGGTATTCTTTGTGGTATTTTGGATTTAGTAATTTCCCAAAAGCCAGTAAAAAATGACGATGACTCATCTGGACACAGTACTTTTATACCTGATGAGTCATTGTCAAAAATTATTTAAATTTAAATCACTGCTCAAACGTGAAGAGGAAAAGTGTTCCACAGTTAAAGCTGCTTTGCAGGGACTTTTAAGGGACAGATGGAAAAATTAAAGAAAAAACAGTGGAGGATCTTGATTATTTGGCAAGAACAAAGTGCTAAAAAAAACATAATTTATATTTATATAAAAATATAATTTAGAGCTTCATGATCAGTTCTAAAAGGGTCACTGTAATGTCTCAAGCTGCTAGGTAATACGATCATTTTGTTTGTTTCTTTTTTGTTTTAGTTTTTCAGGATTCCTGTAAAGAATCACAATTGAAAAAAAATTACTAAGCATATAGTATATTTTAAATAAACAAATAAAAATATATATTCAAGAAGTTATAATAAATCTTTTAATAAACTTGGTAAATCAAAGCATAAAGCACTGTGACATTTAGGTAAAATATAGAGGTTTTAAACATAATTCTTGTAGAACTTAAAACTATGACATGCATCAATGCAGAACTTTCTACTTTACATTTAGTTCTTCCCTTGAGAGCTAAGAATACCCATCCCACATGCCACATGCCACAAAAGCCTGTTGAGCTGTTTTCCCTTTGTATTAATCTCCCATCCACCATCCATCAAGTCTGCAGTTAAACTGTTCTCAGCAAACTCTGGACAAAGAATTCAGTTTGCAAGTCAAAGCCTTTGTGACTTGAATCACGTATTTCGGGTGACCTTTCTATAGACCCGTCACCAAAACAATCATAAACATTCAGATAGTCTGAGGGTGGGCACGCACAGCACAGACCAGCCTTGTCGCCACAGCAGTAATTGACAGTGCATGATGTATCATAAAGAGGAATGTTGCTCCAACATGAGTTATTAAACTCACAAATTAAACAGCATGAAGCTTTGACGCCATTCAAGCCTTATTTGGGTAGTTTAAAAAAACTTGAAAGCTACATGATAAAGAATCTGTGCATTTGTAAATAGATAATAGCTTATTCCTGTTCTGGACATTTTTTCTGACCTTGGCACCTGGCAGCTGACCTCTTATCTAGCTTATCTTGTTTCCTTTTTGGCCTCTTGACTCACTGACAACAGTCAGACCAACTTTAATTATAGCCACCACAGCATTCCTTTCTGACAGAATAGGGGGATAAATTGAGGTCTTGGCAAGGCATGTGTGAACAGTGTCGAAGAATATACAAAAATAGAGAAAGATTCAAAGTAGTTAAAGGTAAACAGCTAAACCTGTTGTGTGATTTAATTTCATTGGGATGGAAAAGCACTCCATCCTCATTATGTCAGTGTGACTTGCCTATAAATTGCATCTGTGATTTAACATTAGTGTTTCTTTTTGTACCGCTTATACAGAACAACAGCCATGGGCCAGAAGCTGGAGAAGCTGTCAGAAAATGATGATGAATCCCTTGATAATTCTGACTGGTCTGAGCAAACTGGAGACACACTTCAGTCAGAGATTGCAAAGAATGGTGAAAGTAAACATCAGGAGGATGGCACTTCTGCAACCCATCAGAGTATTGGTGGGATTAGCAGGATTAGTGTCAGCAGCTTGGCCAGTGGGCATCCAAAGAAGCTCAGTGTCACTTCTGCACGTACAGACCTCCAAACTGGGCAGCCAATCAGGCCTCTAGCTCAGCAGGAGCCCCCTGTGAACACCAGAGGAGAGTGCATGGGTGGAAACAGGGAAAGAGTCACTCAAACTGTAAGGGAGTCAAAAACTGCTCTGAGTTCTAAGGAGACAAGACAAACTTCAAACAAAAAGCGAGGCTCTGAGAATAGGGCTGTGGCCTGGACTGGTACTACTGCTATGGAAGAGCAGGGTAATCATAACACATCAGAGGCTGATGGAAGCAGGCTAGGTCCTGAGACTCAGACCAGAGGTCCAACAACTTCATTTAATCCCACTAATGAAGACGGCTTTGTGGTGCTGGAGAGGGATGAAACTTGGATGTCATCTAAGGCAGAAAACAACAGTGCTTTTGGCCACAGGAAAAGAGGAGCAGAAAAAGAAGCTTCCCAAGCCTGGAATGACAACCCTCCCCAACTTTCCAGGGATAGTTCTCAAGAACAGAGTTATGGAAGGCAAAGCAGAGAGAAGCTCGTCACTGATGGCGCACATGCTAGGAGTTCACCCGAAGCCCCTTTTGAGAGGGAAATGGGTCGACATTTGGCTGAAGTGACAGGCAGCAGGTGTCAGCTAAAAGAAGTAAGTCATGTTGGAGCTGCTCACAGTGAGACAACTGGTGGAATAGCAGAGAGGAAGCAAAATCTAGCTGCGAAGTGGGAACCTCTGTCAGCACAAAACAAGTCTGAAAATCAGAGTTGGGACAGCCACTGTTCAGGGTTCAGTACACAACAACCACAACAAGAGGATCAGAACAAGTTTGCAGGAGCTGTCTTGAAGAGGGCTAAAGCAGGAGTACCATGTGCAAAGAAAGAGGCAATCACTGCTCCTTCTGCAATACCACAACCACAAGAGAGTCCCTCTTTTACACAGGAACAAGGTGATTTAATGCCTTGTCCTCCCCTGACAGGAAACAAAGATTATGATGGGAAAGTACAGGTTGGCAGCTTAAAGAAAGAGTGTGAGCTTGATTGCTTCACTGCTGTCGTCACACCTCAACCTTTAACTTATCTGATGCCCAACAAAGACGCAACCATGGGAAGTTCTGTCAGTTCAACAACAGTCCCATGTACTACATCCACGTCTTGCACTTCTAAAGATGAACTGATGCCAACAGAAAAGCCTAAAGTCAAAGGTCCACCTCCACCTGTCCCCAAAAAACCTAAGAACCCATTTATAAAGCTTAAAACTGCACAATTAATGTCAACTGAAGTGCCAAGAAGGGGTAAAGATTATTTGCGTTCAGAAGAAAGGGTCAAAAGGAGACACACTTTTCATTTTAACAAAGACCCTCCATGCAGCACCCTAACAAATCAGGACATGTGCATGCTGTGGGATGAAGGGGGGACTTACACCGTACCGACTAACAATCATCGACTCTCAGTTGACCTCAGCCCATGGGAACAGCTCTCTCTTGGACACATGGATGACCACTATGGAGATATGATTGATTTTGATTACTGTGTGCGGATGGAAGAACTGTCTCCAGAGGAAGAGACTCAAAACTTGGACATGTTGCAGAGGAGAGTATTCCTAGAGAGACGATCCAGATGTAAATGGTCACTTCCTCCTGGAACAAAAAAACGCCCAAAATCTTTTGTTTGCACAGAGACTCTTAATATACCTGAGATTACACCAGATGATGAAACTCAAAGTCCAAAACCTACCTTTTCAGGGCAAAGAGAAACATACCCTGAGCTCCTATCTGAAAGAGTGCGCATGCAGATCAGTGACAATCTTAGTAACTACGGGGACCTTAAAGGTTTCACAGATCACTGTAGTGAGCGAGATGCAGGAAGGGGCAGTGAGGTAGATTCCTTCAAGCCTGTGGCAGAAATTATCAGAGAAACTAACCAATTGCAAAAAAAGCAGAGTCGGATCAAACCTGAAGGCGTCAAACCCCTGGTTTGTTTGGCAGAGCAAAACCCCAGTGTGAAGGTATCCCAAATGAAAAACACCTTTGATGTCCCCAAAAAATCCAAGGAGAGACCAGCAGAAGTACAAGCACCTCCAAAGAAAGGTAGGTTCTCAATGCCACAATTTGATTTTCAATGATCTAATAAATCTTAGATGTCAAGTATTTATGTTTTCATTTTAGAGACTGAAATCTATTAAAAACAACTGTAAGGAATTATAATACACATATACATCACAGAAAGGGTAACTTGGAGAAAATTTCACTTTTCCCAAAAAAAATGTTAAGAAATAGATCAACAATTTTTAAAAAATCATTCTCAACATAAAATTAAAAAAAAGAAGAAGAAAAATCAAAATAGGGATTAATTGCCTGTATACATAAAATCATTATGTAAAAGTAAAAGGGACCAACAAAAATGTCTCTACACAATGAACAAAGCGGGAAACCAATATTGAATTACTTTTAAAAATTCAAGTATCTCTACATTAAATACAATTCTGCTGTGAAATTGCTGCACTGTGGCAGGAAATCTTCAGAGGACATTTCTTTTCCATTGCTCAGTGAATAGCAGCATCCAAAAATGCAAGTTGAAAACATGCATAGAAAATAATTACGAATTTAAAGATCTCCAGACACATGGCCACCTTCTTTGGCCCTTGTTTATTTAAAATAAATTCAGGTAAATTGGAAAACTTTTTACAAATACAGTTCATCTATCAGAGCTGTACCACATAGTACAGCTCTGATAGATGAAGGATTTCACAGACATATCAAGGTTTTGCAAGAAAATATTATGTGATCCATTTGAGCTCTTTCCTACTTGCTAATTTTAGCAAGACGGCACCAAACCTCATTCTGCTCCTATTACCACTGAATGCTTCTGTAATAAAAAAATAAATAAATAAATAAAATCTGGAAGCTTATAACTACCCTGCATTCAGTTAAGTCCTGTCCTGACCTGACACCAAATATTTAGCACAGTATAACATTAAAAATATTATGTATTTATGTTGTTTTCTGAGAAATATAGGCTTTATTGATTTGTGTTCAGCTTTTATCCACATTTTATAAAGTGTCCCAGCTATTTTGGAACAAGAGTTGTACAACCATGATGCTAATTCTTTAATGGGTCTTGAACGGGAGACTCTAATTTCCCCCTAGGTGTTAATGTGAGTATTAAAGTTAATATTTTTGCCTTTGTTATAATACCAGTGATAGTTTCCCTGTGGAAGCCGTCCACAATTACTGTTGTAAATTAGGACTGAAAGAAACTAGCAGGTGAAAAATAATGTGTATATACTGTATATATATGTATGTGTGTGTGTGTGTGTAATCAAATACAAAAGACCAAAAATATGCAAAAACAAAAAGATAAATAAATACATAAAATTGACTAGACATAAGACAAAACAGGTATCAAACAACCCCAAACTGAGAAAAGGATAATTAGTCTAAATTACTTAAATGGAACAACCATAAAGAAAAGCAAAATGACAACAGAAGGACATAATGCTACCACAAAATGTATTAATATTCTGTTAGCTGCTTTGTGTCTTTCGGTCTAAAAGTGCTCAGTAAGACAAGGATTGTTTGCCAGTTGGCCAGATGTTCATTAGAACTTGTGAAACAAAAAAAACTTCAGTTTTTAGATCACAAGCATCAAACAAATCTTGCATGTTTAGTTCTTATTCTCCTAAATACTTTTTGATTCTCCGTGATTGGGTATCTCACTTACTATTAAGGGGGTGGGGGTGTCTTCATTGTGCTGGGACAGGACAGGCTGGGTGCAATGGGATGGGGCAGAGGGGGAGGGGAGTGATCCTCACACAAAAGATGCTGCTGATAAAGAAATACACATTTTTCTATAGCTTAACCAAATGATAAGAACTCTACATTTATGTGAAGATACACCGTGATGCTCAGGTTTCCTGCAGCTCTATCCCCGCTCAGATAATTGAAAATTAAATCAGACTTTTCGTTTGCGCATGTGCCGCAGCCAGTCGTCACTCGTCAGTGGATCCTACTGAATTTAATAACGGGATGAGAATAGAGTATTGGTAGTCTTCCGCAGGTGAGAAACGGACAGTACATGCCTGTTTTTTGAACTGGAGTCCTGAAAAAGATTTAAAACATTGACTGAGAGCACATATTAGCAATCGAGAGGGGGAAAAGGGTCATTGCGACTGGACTTTTTTTTTTTTTTTTTTTTCGTGGAGTCAAGGGATATTAAAGCAACGTCCTGCAGGATAAGGGCGCGCCTAAACTACCAGATTCATGTGTTGAGTGTGAAAACCCCCGTGCCTAGGAAAGTCTTGCATAGATTTAGGAGGTAAGAAAGTCTGTAAGGTGTCTTTGCGTTGTGCATTTAGTAATTGATCTGTCGGGCTGTGCAGCATCCATGTATGCTCGATGGATGGATTTGAGAATGGGAGCAGCCAAAAACCTCGGGTGGAAATATCTGCACTTGCGTCAGCTGGCAGCGGTTCACCGCAGCTAACTGCTAGCAGCGTGCTAACCCATCAGCAGTGTGGATGCAAAACACACAGTACAGCCCATGCAAAGCAGCACGTTTGTCTGAACATAAGTTTCACTTATGTGATATTTTAGAGATAATCATCCACCTCTTTTGCCTCCTCCCTGATCGCGTCTGCCGCTGCTGACGGGACCAGCCCCGGCACAGCTGCCCGAGCGGTGTGGCGCAAGCTGCTCTGTGATCTTCCACTCTTCATGTAGAATTAGATATTCTTTAAATTGTCTTCTTTTTTTCTTGGAGACGACATCTTTAGGATTATTACTGTTGCAGACTCTGCTGTTTTAAGGAAACATCTGGACAGCGCTCAACAAAACGCAAATCTCCACCCCTTGCTTTTTGTAACTGTGAGGTAGCTAACTTCAACTAGCATAAGCATCTCGCTTTAGCTTTACAACACTAATGTCCCGGTTTGGTAAACACTGGCAAGGTAGTCTAAAATCTCAACTCAATCTTAGTCTGTTTTGGCCATTTTGTTTGTAACAAGCGCCTTGCATGTACGGGGACGAAGGAGCATCATTGTGATGAAAGCTAACGTTAGCAGGTAACCATTGTTTCAACTGTGGGGTAGCAGACGCCACTGAATGCTAACAGCGGAAGACGCTTTACTACACCGGTGTAAAGCTGATAAAGTGGTAACATGCCGCGTCGCACACCCACAAATCCTAATTGTCACGACAGGGAAGTCTCCGGAAAAGTGCCTCGCTGCTCCTCATCTATAAGGAATTTTCTTACAGCCCACACTTGGACCCTGACCCGGTCTGTGCACAAAAGAGTTCATAGAAGTCCAAGGAGTGTAGCTATAAATGAATATATTTAAAGGAGATGCTATGAGTCTAAAATGTGAAACAAATTAAACAAAGAGACACAGAATGGGTACAATAACCAAATGGGATGCGAAATACTTTGCATATAACCCAAAGGCAGAAGGGATGCAGAAATGCAAACCAATTAAAATATTAGACTATACGTCCAAAATCAAAAATAGTCTGTAACAAAAGGATGCGAAAATAACAAAAATGGGCCACAAAATAAGTACGAAGTGATGCCAAATTACCCCAAAGAGATATGCAAACCTTCTGGAACACGTGGTAACAGAAAGAAAAAGGAAAACAGCTATGTTTAACAGTATAAGACTCATTACAACCATTAAAATATTTTTTAAAAACTTGGAGGCATAAGATAAACAGCAAGAGACAGAACATCATGTTTCAAATAGGTGCAAATAACCAAAATAAAAGTGACAAGATGCATATATCAAATGTGAGACCCTAAGTCCCTTATAACAAAATCCCCAAACTAGTTTTAAATTAGTCATGCAATATGAAACGGTTGTTTTAATATGCAAGTTAACCACATCATATGTATATAAATATATGCATAACAACCAAAATGTGTGACAAAAAATGTCCATCTGCAGGGCTGAAGCATATCATTTAGTCATTTTGTCATATGAATATATGAGTAAATCGAGGGGGCTGATGTTAAAAAGAAAAATCTTGTATTATATACAGTATATATGGGTAATATATAATAAGAACATATAGATTTAAGTGCTTTTTAATTACAACAAGTAAAAACTAGTCCAAATATACTTCTAACTTAATAAAGCAGTTTTCTAATTATACAGGATGGGGATATGAGTACGAAAATGTAAAGAGATGTCTACACACCATATGGTCCTAAGAGTTGGGTGTTACATTAGTAATGCATCTTTTTTATCTAACTTTTTTTTATTTTTCCATCATTAAGCTGTGTAAATATTCACTGTACTCCATGGTCGGCAGAGTAAATATTTAAGATTCACAACAGTGTTGCACAAATCCATTGAAATAAAACAAAAAATAATCAAACCTGATGTGGCAAAACTAGAGAGTGTCATTTAGCGCGCACCCACGCGGTAGGTAAAATCTAAATAGACCAAATAATTGGCATGTATGTGGGTGTACAGTGTATATGTAAGAGCTTTAACGCAGCAGAAGTTAAAAAAAAAATCGCACAAGCAGCCAAGCAATCTCACTAAATGACAAAGATACGTTTTGATGGTACAAATGCAGTTAAGCTCTCTCCACTCCTACAAAATTGGTCCCAGAGTTTAAAGAGGAAGGTTTGAGTTAAAAAAATAAATAAAACTTCTCGATGAGTCAGCTTTTCTATTTTCAAAATCTACAGACTGAATGAGAAAGAGCAGGTGGTCTGCTGTAATGACAAACCTGTGCATGACTGGAAAGAAGCTAAAGAAACTACAGCTTGTGTAACAACTCTGAATGTCACTTCAGACTGGTGGCTTAATTATCTCTATAATCCTCCATAAATTGAAGTATTGAAGACGAGTATTTTGACTATTAAAATAAACAGAGCATTCCCATATATGGGGGGGGGGGGGGGGGGGGGGGGGGTCCCTTTTTTCCCCCAACACACCAAACCCACCCAAAAGTCCCTTAGTGAGAC
>JBAMHW010000021.1:14126897-14140370 GCA_037177495.1 Rhadinocentrus ornatus
AGGATGTTGCAGGCAGCAGAACGTTCTCCACGGCGTCTCCAGACTCTGTCACATGTGCTCAGTGTGAACCTGCTTTCATCTGTGAAGAGTGTGAGTCTTTTTTGGACACAAGGAATTTTGACATTGCCATCTTACATTATGTCAAAGATATCAACTATTAAAAAATATCAAGACAAGTGCAAGGCAGTTTTATTCATACAGAGCATTTCATACATAAGGCAACGTGTGCTGTACATCAGAGGTCTCCAATCCTGGTCCTTAAGGCCCACTATCCTGCAGGTATTAGAAGTCTCCCTGCTGCACACACCTGATTCAAGTTAAATGTCTCTCTAACAAGCTCTGCACAAGCCTGCTAATGATCCGTTAATGTAGGTTGCAGTGGGGAGACTTCTAAGACCTGCAGGATAGCGGGCCTTGAGGACCAGGGTTGGGGTTGGGGACCTCTGCTGTACAAGATCAAAAGAAACCGACAAGAGAATGCATACAATAAGTTACACACAGGTATCAATGGAAATACATCATCACCATCATCATGATCATCATCATTATTATAAAAAATCAACACGATCACTGTCAATGTACATATACAAGAAAACCTCTTCACGAAAACTTTTCTTTCTTTCTTTTTGACAAATACTGAAACTAGACTAGTTCAACTGAAGAAGTCCAAGATCACTAGTTTTGGTAAAATCCTAGTGGTGACTGTTTGGTCAAGTAGAGTAAAACCTGTGGCCATGTTTTGATAATGCACATGAATCTGTTGTTTGTTGTATCCCCAATTCCAGTTCAGCTCTGTGACATAGGACTCTTATTATGCACAGAGCATTATTAAATCTTAAAATTCCCACTAAATTTCTGTCTTTAGATTAATTAAAGGGATATTCTACATTTTGTAATGTCAAAATCAATTTGTTTAAAATACACATTTTGAAACTTAATAAGTGGATATTATCAAGTAGAAGATTTGTGGGTTCTAGTGATCTATATCAACAGTGGAGAGAAGAAAGGAATAAGACAGAGAGAAGGGGTGACATGCTACAAAAGGCCGCAGACTAATACTTGCACCTTGAAAACTCAGCCACTTAGTAGTTGACTTAGTAGATGTCATATTGAAAGTTGACTGGTGGTCATTAAATAACATTTTTGCCATTTTACAAGTTAAAAGTGGTTTAACAGAATATATATTAAAAAATGGAGGGTTTGATGGAATTGTTGCTAAACTGGTAATTTTTTTATTAAAAAAAATCTTAACAACACAACCAACAGAAGTTGGAAAACAAAAGCATTAGGACAAAACAGAATAAGTGAACAGAGAATCAGGCATAACTTGGAAACCTGGAGGTTTAAACACAGCTGAATTCATTAAGTCAGCAGGTGAAGAGGAGCTGATTTAGGGACAAGGAGCAGGTGAGTGAAATCAGGTTAAAGATTTTTTGTTTTGTCTCAAAACTGACCAGTACATGAAAAAATATATTTTTATGAACATGGTGTACAGCATATAATGTGTAAATAAACACTGAAAAATGTATTGCACCCTTCCAGTGGGGATTTTTTTTTTCTTCTTCATTTCATGGCAACTTCTACAAAACAAACAGTATATGTGTGACTTTGAATGTTTTTTAAAACCACATCTCGGTGACTCACCAACGCAGGAAGTGACAGTTACAATTTCCACACGACGAGCTGACGAGCATGTCTATTACTATGCAGAATAGAAAGGGGGGGAGTCCAAGTTTCATATTAGGGAAAATTGTAATGATGCACCACCCTTGAAAGGGGTGACATTATCACACAGTCTGAGTAGGGGTTGTGACTGTGACAGTTGTTTTTTTTTGTTTGTTTGTTTTTTTGTTGCATAGGATGCATTTATTGTGCATAATTTTGTCCAAGCGTGACTGCTCTGTGGTTTATTCAGTCTCTTGAAATCCACGAGTTGCTGCCTTGTACCCCCATGACAGCTACATATGATCAACAGTTGACATGCGACAAGCGTTCTAGCAGTTTACAGAACTGCGTACTTCCTGCTACTTTAAATAAAGAAGTAATCAGGACATGCAAAAAACAGTGCCCAGAGGAACCTGAGCTCTTCTCTGCTTTTCATATTTCAGGTAAGGAAATATTCTGCCAGTAAATGTGTGTGTTCTTAAAATCTACATGCTGAGCTGATTTAACTCATTGTTATGTCTTTAAAAGTAAAATTTTGAGGAGAAATAAAGAGGGCTGATATGGCTGATGTGAGATAAGGTTGTGTGTTTCAAAAGGAACTGTTTTCTTGTTCGTTTGTTTTTTTTGTCTAACATTGCACATCTGAGGTGTCTAAAATGTGATTATACTAAAGTGCTTAAAAGAGTCTCATTTCCTGTTTCTTTTCGAGGCAGAGCAATATGCAGCATGTCGGAGCTGCAAAGATTTTCTTCCAGAAAAGTTGAAATGAGCTGAACCGAACTGAATTTTTTTTACCTCGCATACATCCTTCTGCTTCACCAGAAACAAGGTAAGATGATAGCAGGTGTCTAAGTTCTGGGTGGATGTTTCTGGCTTTAGAATCCACTCTACCTTTCTTCCTTTTAAGCCTTTCCTTTAAACTTTTACAACATTCCAGAAACCCTGAAATTTTTTTTAATTTTGTCTATTGATTTAAGTTTTTGTAAAATAGTTAGTAGATTTTTGGACAGATTGCATTAAGGAATGCTTCTCTACAAATGCAGTAGCTTTGTATTATCTGTGAAACATTGAGTAAAGGGTGTGGTAGAGGGAACATGATTGTTTCATCATATGTAAGTTGTCAATGACTGACACATTACCAAGGATTTTTCATGTCTGTTTTATTTAATTGTAAATAGTTTTCTTAAGCAACATTTTGAGCTACAACTAGTAAACTTGAACCTTTTCTTTTAATTTCAGACACTTATTCAACAACGATGCTCTCCAGTATGAAGATATATGTGCCTTTGCTATGGGGACTGTGTGTTTTGTTTTCTGTGGAGTCTATGACAACTTCCAGGCCAGAAACCAGCAATGAAATAGCTGAGTTAAACAGCACAATCAGGCACATCACTGCACATGTAAAAGAGACACAATCTTCAACTTTGAATCCAACGCACCGATATGCAGAAGTTAGTAATGCAGCAGCACTACAGAGGACGGTGTTACCCACAGTAGCAACTGAAAACAATGAGAATAACAAAACCAACAGCAGCACAGATGGTTTGCTTAATATGAGAACTGCAACAGCTACCACCAGCTCCAAAAGTCTTGGTTCAACAGCAGAGTCCACAGCTAAGAATAAAGCACACCCTTCTCCTGCAGCGTCCACTGCTGTAAGTACAGCTCAACATTCCCCTGCAGTGACCACAGTTCCAGGTGCAGCACAACGTTCCTACAATACAACGATCACAGACACAACTAAAACTGCAGGGAATCAGTCCCATCAACCATCCACCCCCAGTTTTGAGACAACTCCTGCAACTTCTACAGTTTTAGCAGGAACGGTGTCTGTTTCTTTTCCACACACCACATCCACTCACCCTGAAAGTGCATCGGAGTTAGCTTCTACCACAACTTTGGAAAAGTCTACTCATACAGTTTTGAATTTTACTCAGAACTTAAATTCCACGTCTTCCACTAACACAACTAACCCCACTTCTGAGGAAGCATTCTATCATTACCCCTCTAAGGCTAAAACATCCAGCAGTGCTGAACACTTATCCACATCTCATTTTGATTCTGCCACAAGCATCCACATCTCTTCATCTAAGTTTCCTGACACAGCAGGATTAAGCTCTACTTCAACTGATTACCCCAGCTCCACCACTTACATCTCCAACAGTACAGCAGGAATCTTGTACCCTCAAGGGCCCAACAGGTTGCCAGTTCCAACAACCAGATCAGCTCCAGCAACTACAGCAGCTCCAAATGAAGTATCCAAGAGCTTCCCAACCAATGAGGCCCAGCCCTGCTCCACCCGAGGTATTGTCAAGCAATGCCTCATTGTCATCGCCGCCCTGGCTGCGTTGGCCACCATCTTCATTGTTTCTACCATTATTCTCTGCACCAAGCTGTCAGCAAGGAAGTACAAGCTGAGAAGACCTCAGCAGGCCACTGAGATGATATGCATCTCTTCTCTGCTACCCGAGAGGAATCAAGCCTACACAAGACAACGCAATCCAATCACAAATGGAGTCCTTGTGTTTCCTGCGGGTGGGGACAGCGATGAGGATGGAGGAGATAACCTCACGCTCAGTAGCTTTTTACCAGAAAATGAACGCTATGTTTGAATTAATCTAAAACAAGTAGGACACTTATCTCTTACACATCACTCTGATCTGTCTGGAGTCAGTGATGTGGAAACAGTTGCCTCTTTTATGTTAGTGCATGCATTGAGGCTAAACCACTATGTAGAGGAACATACAGGAAAAAAACACTGTTTCATGTTCAAGCATCATTAACTGTATCTAGCAGTTGGTGAGGTAATGTGGACTCTGGAGACAAAACAGTACTTTTTGCTTTTTGCATAACTCCACACTTGCACCCAACTGGACAATTTAAGCCAGGATGCAAAGTTATCAAAGCAGTTTTCTGTTTTGTTTTGTTTTTGTTTTTTTAACATCCGGAGCAGGGGCCTGATGGTATTTCACTTTGCAACAGGAGACAGGAAGGCTTACTGTGTGCTTTTTTAAAAAAAGCTTTTCTTCCTCACAGAAGCTGTTTAGTGGTGACTAATGGCATAAAAGTGCAACTGCTGGATTTGTTATGATTTTAGTGTTTGGGAAAAGATGCAGCTTCTTCATAGTGCTGATCTATTAAGTAAATGTCTTATTTAACTTTCTGATAAACATTTTAAAGTTAAAGAATCTGGCATGCTGGAAATTTGAGGATTTACAGAACTTATTGTATACTCATTTACAGATTTAAAAAATATTATCTGAAGGGTCTGAGTTTACATGCTAAAAATGAAAAACATGTCATACTGTACAAGGGCCTGTGTCTTTAAGGTCCCTTTTCGAAATTCCTTATTCTGCTCAATAGACTAATCAAGTGCTCATTCTTTCACTGAAGTGTGTCAGACTAGCCACCAGGTACAGTGTTATAAGGTGATGTAGATAAGTCATGAAAAGTCTGGACCACAAACATTTTCCTGGTATTTCAGTCTGCATGTTTGCTTGCACTGCACAGCTACTAGTAGTACTCACTACTAGTAGTAGTAGTAGTGTGCTTTCTATTACTAAAACGTCATGGACTAATTGGACCAACAGACCGTTTACTTGGTAACAGCTCAGTCGGTGCTGCTACTAACTAATTACAAGATCCACATTACCCCTTATGATTTGTTTTTGTTGTTTTGGGCTATTTTTTCGATGCATCAACAGTTTGCTAAACAGTTTGGGTCAAGTTAAGTGTATATGTGCAGGAGTAATTTAATCCCCACCAAACTGCCTGGGCGTGTTAATCCGGCTTTTAAAACTTTGATATCAATTGTCAACGCTTTTAGGATCAGAACTTCCTTTGGCCCTTTTAAACTTTGAAGATCTTTAACAATAACAAAAAGCCATCTGATGGTTGGAATAGAAAGAAAAATCACTTCTTCTTTTTCATTGTAAATGATCTCTTAATTTACTAATTGAACAACCATGTTAAGAGTTAAATGACATTTTTCAAACTTATACTACCAGAGTTTTCAAAATGTTTCTTAGTCTGAGATTGAATATAAGGTCATGCATTGTTTAATTTGCCAAGAAAAGTAAAAAAGCAGAGCTCTTTTTCTTTTTTAAATGTTTGTTTTTTGTGTGTGTAACATGTATTTACGTGTAAATGGTAAACGGTATATGGTAAACAATCATAATAAAACTGAACGTTCACTCGACTCAATCAGTTCCCTTATTTATAAAAGGTGCACAAGAGGCCCATCTCCTGGACTGGATTTCACATTCACTTCCCTTACTGAGAAAACAAAAAAGTTCTCTGAGTTCATATTTAGGCCTTGAAGCTTTTTTTTTTTTTTTCATGGAACTGAAACAGACAGCCGTGATTATCAACAGATCTGAGTCAAATGTAAACCTGGTGGATGCAGGACCTCATCCCATGCTCCTGTTGACCATATAAAGCTAGATTTGTCTTGAGCAATCACACATAGCAGACTTGCCAACTAAAAATGCATTCACTCATGAACAGTCACACTCCCTCCCTAAAGTGGTCACACTCACACCGTGTGAGTTTATTTGCTTGTCTCTGGATAAATAATACCACATTGTTTGTAATGGCTCCAGAGCCAAACATTGTCCTCACAGGAAATATTAACCTCTTCCTGCACTAACAGGTCACTCGGCTGTCAGTCAGAGATTTGATCAGAGGTTTGATCAGATGAAATTGTTGTGGTTAATGGGCTGGTATGTATAGCTTTAAAGTATTTTATCTTTTGTTATATGGGCCTTACACATCCCGTTAACCACACAGGAGAGAGGCAGAGGAGGCCCCTGCCCCCACAGCAGTTGATAAACTCCTACCTAACAAGAACAATCTGTGTGCAGGCCAGAAAGCCCAGACATTTTTAGGGAAACTGGAGGGGGAGGAGAACAGTGGAGAGGCAGAAGGAGGGATCTGTACTCATGGTTAATGACATCTTTCTTGCACTATCCAGACAAACCTCCACAGTGAAACCTGAAACTACAGAAGTGGCGTGCTTCACCAAGCTGTTGCATGCACTTTTTGCTGTGCTCCCTCTAAGATCACTTCTTCTAAACTGGTTTCATTTAACCTTCATCAGAGGGGATTTCATCAGAGACACTTCTCATACACTGTATGGTGAGTAAAATGTGTTCTTTCACCTGTTTTTGATTCTAAGTTTAGTTATTCCACAATGTACTGAAACAATACTGGAGATCCTCGACATCCTGTCAGTCCACACGATGGTTTTGATTTATGGTGACATGACAGCATCATGATGCCCACCGAGAAGCATCCAGATTCAGGAGCTGAGAGCATGGTAATTAACTTTGGTATAATATTTAGTGTCTGCTGTAGTTAGAAAAGCCAACAATTGGAATTGAGTCATTATTCTTTTGAGTTTTCAAAGAAAATGTTTTCAATTTTAACATTTCCAAAAATCTGCTGAGTGAATACATGTTCTTTTGTGTGTATGTGACCACCTCATGTCCACATGTTTGTGTCTGACTGCAGGGATGTATGGTTTTGTATATGCAATCTGGGGTGATTCATTTGGAAAAAGAAAAAGAGAAAATCCCTCCCCCTTTTCCAGTTAAGAGCAGAATTTCATGTGGGCCAGCTTGCACACAGATGCAGCAGAATGGGGATAAAAGTGTGGGAGTTGCTGCCAGTTAACACACACTCTGAGCAGAAAGCAGAATGTGATCCAAGTGAAAAACACACACACACATAGCAGAGTTGAAACAGAGTTTAGAGGGTTAGTCCACCCAAATTGCACAAAAAAAAAACATTTTAAAACATCTACTTGATATAAAGCCAGGAATACATGATTGCTCCTTTTTCTGAAATGTTCTGATCTGTGTGATTCATTCATGTTACATGTCACACGTCACGTTCAGAAATTCCATATGCTGTTGAGCAGCTGGGATTATATATCAAGCAAGAATAAGAAAGTTTGTTTTTTTTTTAGAGCTGGTCTCGGTTCTCAAAAGCTTGCAGACTGAATTACAGGAAGAACAGCAATGCAGTGGGAAAACTACCTCTCTGTTTCGACACATGTTGCTAATATTAAATTCAATAATCACTGAGTGTATTTGTCTCCATGTTCTTCACATACTTCAAGTGTTCATTTGGTAAATCTTGAGTTTAGTGAGTGTGAGGTGTCCTGTGTAAAGTATTTCAATCACCGTTGGTCTAATTTTGTAATCTTTTCCTTTTTAAATGGGTTCAGGTAAATGGACTGCCACTCCACTGAAATATTCTGTTTCAAAACACTTTAGTGTCAAAACGGTTTAAAATTATTTTTTGGTAATTGCTTTCTATTTTTATTTTAAATTTCACAGCATGCTAGTTTTCAGAGTTGCTTAAAACTCCTTCATTAGGAAGCAGGCTAAATATTCTCTTGTTCAAATGGTCAAATGTCTTCAAGGAAACAGGAAAAACTGCCTGAACAGCAGCCTCTTTCTTAAGTGAACATGATTATATTTTAAAGAAAAACAGATGCTGTTTGACTCAGATGTGCACAAAAAAAAAAAGTTTTCCCATATGGACCTGACATCAAATGTGTGTTTTTTCTTCAGATCCGGAGAGGAAAGGATGCTCCCTGTGGCCCTTCATCAATTCAGTCTGTGTGTGGTGTTTTCCTTTGCCAGCAGCCTGGCCACACCACTACCTTTTTACAGCTCTCTAGAGGGAAGTACGGATGAGGAAGAACACAGTTTCAATAATTCCTCTGTGTCCACCAGAATCCTTTCCAATGAGTACCAAACCACACCAGCTGATCCAGTCCATGGAGAAACAGACTTGCTGAAACAGCTTGTCAACTTTCTGGGGGAGAACATGCTCCTAATCCTTGTTGCAACAACTCTCCTCCTTCTCGTTTTCCTTATAATCTGTGGGGCAATTTTCATGAGTCGCAGGCGTAAAGTCAATGCCTACTACCCTTCCTCTTTCCCCTCAAAAATGTATGTAGACTACCAGGACAAAACTGGAGGTACTAAACCTTTTAATGAAGTGCAAGAAAAATCTACTCCTGAACAGCAAAATGAGCTTTTGGACTCTCACAAGCAGCTCCAGGCAGACATCATGAGGGCTGCCAAGAGCCTTCGTACGCCAAATAAATCTGTTGATGTTGCAGAGGGAAGTGAGTCCTGTCAGAAAAAAGCAGACCCCAGTCCTGAGGACAGCTCTAAAGCAGATGGGAGCATCCTGGACCAGCATCTCCCAAGTCTCCCTGAGGAGAAGGGCCAGAGTGAGCTTTCTGACAGTGAAGCAACAGCAGCAGCTACTTCAGAACCGGATGTTTTAGAGCAGCTGAAAACAGGGGAGGACTCAGGAGAGCCTTCAACTGGCAGGAGTCTCCGGCCTTCCTCTTTACACATTCACAATGATTCTGCAACACTTCAGCTCATCGCAGGAGAGAAAACTGCCTTCTAGTAACTGAACAATGAATGCTTTGATGAAAAAGAAGAGATTTGTCAATTCCACCTCAGATTTCTATGTATATTTAAACAAATACGGATGTTACAGCAAAAAATGTTTTTCCTATATTCTGTTTTCACTCAAGATAGCTTACAGCAGCCTTTTAGCCCTGATTGAACAATCATGTAACTTCATAAATATATCATACTAATTTTTATCTTTTTTGGTCAGAATTTTGGTATATTTGTCTGCAATATGTATAATTGTCCTAATTACTTTTTTGAAAAAAAGGCTAAGCACTTAGTCTTATAACTGTTTAAATACCCGATGAGCTTCATTTGACTTGAACAGTTAAACAAAGATTGTCTACATATGTGCTACATGTCTATATTTTAGTCAATTTATCAGGTGCAAATGTATGATCATTTTATCTAGATAAACCATTTCTGGGTTTATATTTTATAGTTGACTTGAAACTCTGGCATTCATGATGAGGCATCAAGTAAAGAGTTCAAACTGAATTGTTCCCAGAATAAAAAATCCCAATGTCTAAAATATCCATTTTCCCTAGTAATAAATTGGAATGAAAAGTATGATTGAGAATACTTTAATTGCAGGCTTTCAATAAAGCATTAATGAATATAACAAATTACACTTAATTCTATAATACCACTGGATCCCCTTTTTCATCTCAAGTCACTTTATTGCATATCAATCTGCCAGTGCTTTCTGGGTGCAGACACCACACAGGCTTTGATCAAGACCTCTGCCATGCTTGTCAAAATATCACTCTTTAAGAACAAAATCTGAAAATAATAAATCTCAAAAAACATAAGGCTCAGCTTTGTACCAACAACCTCCAGTGCTTACATTGTGCGTTACGTGACAGGCTAAACGATACAGTAGACAGGGTTATAGGAACACAGACTAATACAGAAAGCCTGGTGGAAATCTGCTACAGAGGGTTGACCATGGTGTACTTGTCATTATAACTGCTGGAAAGTGAATTGATGATGCTGGACTACTGCCACTTTTCTTCCTGGCAACAGAAAGCAGACGGCATCCAGCTCAAAGTAAGATGGCTCCATTTAATTGCTGACCCTAACAGCCTCCTGCTGGCTGTCATGCTGCTTGAGGCGATAGTCGGCTAGGGCTGCCTTGATTGCATCTTCTGCAAGCACTATAACAACAACAAATATTTGTTAATTTTACAAACTCCAGAGGAATATGCATATGGTTAAATTAAATTAATTAAAATCTTACTGGAACAGTGGAGTTTAACAGGTGGAAGACTGAGCTCTTTGGCAATGTCCGTGTTCTTTATCTGCAAAGCTTCATCCAACTGAAAAGAGAATCAGACAGCTACTTTAACCATAAAAAAAATTTACCTGACAACAAGTGGACAGATTAGGGTATATGTCAAAGATGAAAAACAATACATGCCCAACTCCAAAAGGCAGAGACAGAATTGTCACTTACAGATTTGCCTTTCACCCACTCAGTTGCCAGAGAGCTGGAGGCAATGGCAGAGCCACAGCCAAAGGTTTTGAACTTGGCATCCACAATCTTTCCCTGGTCATCGACCTCGATCTGCAAGAAGTTTTTACTTTTACTACAACTTCAAAGGTGAAAAAAACTCATACATCTCTGTACATATATGTATAAAAACTAAAGTTATTCTATTTCAAACCAGTGCATATGCATTACTAATTAAATTAATTTTACACAATGCATTTCCTTCAATAAATAAACCACAAAATACATGAGATATCTTTCATTTTGTCGTTATACATTTATAGACATGTCCAAAGAGCTTAGAGTGCTTAGAAATATGCAATCCATAGTAACAAGGATACCTGAAGTTTCATTACATCTCCACAGGCTGGAGCACCCACCAAGCCAGTCCCAACATTCTTGGAGGTTTTGTCCAATGAGCCCACATTTCTTGGGTTTTCATAATGATCCACCACCTTCAGAAAACAGAGAGGGAAAAGGCTATGGAAGGACGAATGCAATGTTGTTGCTTCTCTTTAACATAAAAATAAATGAGAGAAAGCTGGATGGCAGCGATATCTTAGCATGGTTCATTGTACATAAAAAATGTCCATATGTCTTTGCATCACTGTTTCACAACCATACATTTTTTTCCCTTATGTACGAGACACTTAAAAACACAGAATGGAACTGGATACCATGTCCACGGAACAAATGCCTTTGTCTTGCCCTACTGGAGTTTCTGCTGAGTCATTGTAAACAATACTACATAAGGCCACGAGAGTATGTCAATGCAGTGTTAAAATAAATAAAAGATAATCCAAACTGATTCAAATAAAAAATAAGTCTCAAAATATTCATTAATGATTTTTTCTGTAAACGTTACAAAGCCAATGTAAAGCTAGTGTAGTCAGACTTTAAGCAAGTTTTATAATCTGATGGTTAGAGTACATTTAAGCCAAAACACTCAGTTTAAACAATCAGGACCACGCAAACAAATATAACCTATACAACTCTATTGGAATCCCTGATTCTGACAACCATTAAGCTACTTTTTCTGTTTTATCCGACACGCTAGAGCCACTGTTGTTAAGTTACCGTAAAGATACTACACAGCTAAGAAGAAGCTTGGGTATTACGGAACATTTACCCGTTTCTAGAACACTGTGGGCCAACACAATCACTTAAACCACATCCGATTAATTCGCCTTAAGAATTAAAACTGTGGACAGCTGGGAGGAAGATTAGCGACGTTATTCTAGTCTTCAACTTTCTTAACTGCTTCAATGAAACATATCTGATAAATTTTTCTGATCAACATCCCAGTGTCTGATGATAGACTGTGCATCTCTCTGCCATGCATCCCTCTGTATGTAATAACCCGGAGATGAGGTCAAACTGATGTCATTTTGGGCATTTGTCCAGCCAAACATATGCAAGCTACTTTCCTGTGGTTATCCCCTGCCTAGACAATTAACAACCTTTATCTAATTTCCTTAGTAAGGTGACGACATCTACTTGCTCATGGAACTTGTACAATGTATTAAGCTTATATAGTAATAAAGTTAGTCAAGCCTAATAGCAATATTTGTAAACATTAGCCGGAAAGCGGCTACGTCAGTTAGCAAGTTACAAATAAAAAAAAAAACATGATGCGTGACATTTTTTAACGGGCATGATATTTTACCTTCTGGTGGTAGCAACACTGAGTGATCAGCTGTGGAGCTGAGAGTCTGCTGGTGAGGAAAGCCAGGGGGCTGAGACACTTCTTCGCCACAGTACACGCCATGTTGACCGAATGGCGCACTTTCAAACAGTAGCTGTGAGCCTGGAGCTGATGTAACGAGCTGGGAGGAGGGGCTAAACTAATAAAAGCTACGCATGCCCAGTTTGTGTGAACTAATCAGGTTAAAGGCAAAATAAGTAGCATTGCCACCTAGTGTTTCAAACCAGAACCGCGGTCGAAAGAGAAAAAAACAGAGTTGTTTTTACAACTACAGCAGCTGGTCTTCTCATGTTTCATAAGCTTACTGAGTTTTGTTAAAAGAAGAAATCATGTTCTGTCATTCACAAGATCAGCCTACTATTTTCATTCTGGAAGAAAAGATGGAGCTATTGAAGGACCTCAAACACCAGGGTGTTAACATGGACAACACACTGGACTGGAAATGCAACACAGGCTGATGTGACTTATGTATATCTTCTTTAAGTCTGTGGTGAAGACTGCAAATAGTTCTATTCTACCAAATTATTCCTTTTATTTATTATATTTGAAGCACATTTAATGGTAATATGGTTTATGGTTTAGTTTAATACCTGTGATTCAACACTTCTAATACAATATTTTACCCAAGTTAAGTATCTGAAAAGTTCTTTCAAAACAACCAGAAAATCATACAAAATAAATATTTATTGTTTAAGGATGAAGACCTTAAAGAGGATATTTGATTAAACCAATTGTGTCAGAGAGATTTGTTGATTTGGTGGCTTTTCCTTATTTTTCTGAAAATAAAGTTGTCAGCATTTTTGTGTTGCATAAGAACATCACATGATTTTTGGGGAACAGCATAGGACTGTGTGTTTATAACAACACTGGCGATGTATTATATGAAACAACCACTTCATTAACAAATGTTAATTATTTGTCTACTGTCATATCTGTGTTAAATATTTCATCCCTGCAGGCAACATAACTGGCTCTACAAATTAAGGCTCGTGAATAATGAGCTTTGTAATGACTTAAAGTATATTTAGCTAATCACTGTCTTTACTTAAATTATTGTTGCTTTTAATGTTGCACATGTGACACTAACAGCTTGTCTCATCAAATATAACATTTAATAACACAAAACTATATTTTTTAGAATTTTAGTCTTTCTCTGCCATTTTCATATA
>JBAMHW010000021.1:14140470-14178627 GCA_037177495.1 Rhadinocentrus ornatus
AAGAAAAATGCAGCTGGAGTCGGAGATACGGGCTTTTGGTCAGTGGCGATATTCACATTATTTTCAGTTCAGTCCAGGTTCAGTCCAAACTTCTGATGAAAGATCCTGCTCACCGGTCAGTGGAAGGAGTCCTTCAGCAGCCGACCCCTCCTAAACAAGCTAAGCTTTTTTCAACATTTCCTGGAGCACAGCAGCCGGTAACAGACAGAAATTAATGAGTTAGTTGCAGGGTTTATCGTAGGAGACATGCTCCCCCTGTCCATTGTTGAATCGCCGAGGTTTAGAAAAATACTAGATACAATGATTATGAGACAAGTGTGTCCATTTCTTCCCAGACAGCGATGTTGTTCTTGTGGTTTTAAAGCTGTTTTGTTTACAGTAAACACTATGCAAACAGGCAGTGATGGTTGTCCATGTCTACACGGTGAATTATGATCAAGTAAAGCAGGCGTTACTTTTCAAATGCAGTAACGAGTAAAGTAATTATATTAAAATTTACAGATGTAATGAGTAACTAGTAAGAAATTACTTTTTTAGAGTAACTAAATATATATTTTATATATATAAATTAATAATACAATATTATATATTATATATATGTATATATGTATGTATGTATGTATGTATGTGTAAAGTTATTTTTGTTATGGAAAGTTAGTTAACTTAACCCCAAAAGTAAACTAACCAGGTAATTTTCACTGAGTCTTATCAAAACTTTGTATAGAAAATTTTTTTTTTTTGAACTACCGTTTTTGCAAAAACCACCCTTTAGGTAAAATGGTTTATAGATATGTGACATTTTTGTTTAAGGAACATGAGCTGGTGGTTCTTGCCACTCTTATGTAATCCATGTTGACATTGTTACAGTCCCTAAAGTAATTTACTTAATTTCCCTTAACTCTTTTTAACCTTTGTGACAAAATTTAATACAAATGTCACTCTTCTCATTGACACTACCCAAAAACAGAAGTGAGAAGTTAATCCAGTTGCTACACACTGAGGAATGCAGTACCAGTAGTTTTGGGGGTTTTTTGTAGCTGCTTTTACATCGAGACACCACGTAAGTATTCAAAGAATATTTATTTTGATTTAAGTTAAAATCTAGGTATTTATTAATTTTGTTAACTTTTTTCTGTAAGTGGAAGTGTGATAGTGAAATAATGTTGCTTCATATTTCAGGAAAATCAACCATGGGTGTGGATTATATTGACTATGATGATTACACTCCAGACAACCAAACTGAGAATGCCACAATTAATGAAGGATTTTTTACTTTTAGTACATCTAAATCTCCTCTGACTCATGTTCTGGTGGCAGTTAATATTATTATATCAATTGTTGGGCTTGTAGGAAACTCATTAGTGATTTGGATCTGTGGATGGAAAATGAAAACTACTGTCGTCACCACCTGGTACATGAGTCTGGCCATTTCAGACTTTTCATTCTGTGCTTTATTGCCCTTTGAAGTATTTTACATGATAACATCCAACTGGCCTTTCGGACAAGTCTTGTGCAAACTCAGCTCTTCCGCCCTGTTTCTCAACATGTACAGCAGTGTGTTTCTGTTAGTTCTGATTAGCGCTGACCGCTGTGTCATGATTTGGTTTCCTGTGTGGGCACACAACCACCGGACAGTGCAGAAAGCATTTGGAGTGGTTGCTCTGATTTGGCTCTTCTCTGCACTCCTGACGTTACCCTCACTGATCTTCAGACAAACCACAGTCCATGGCTCAATCATTCAGTGCTACACAGAGTACATGGGCCATTCCAGACACAGGGCAGTGGCATTGAGTCGATTCATCTGTGGGTTCTTGATTCCTTGCCTGATGACTGTGTTCTGCTGCGTGGTGCTTGGTGTGAAGCTGAGAAGTTTGACCATCAGGTCAAAAAAACCTTATAAAATCATGGTGGCACTTATTCTGTCTTTTTTCTTCTGCTGGGTCCCCTATCATACTTTTGTTCTCCTGGAGTTGGATTATAGGAACCACAGCCTGGAAGTACTGCAAACTGGTCTAAAAGTTGGGACCACCCTGGCTTCAGCTAACAGCTTTATATCCCCCATTCTCTATGTGTTTATTGTTAATGACTTTAAAAAAACTCTAAAGCGGTCTTTGATGTCAAGGATTGAGGACGCAATGGCAGAAGATTTACAAGCAGGTGATCTCAGTCAATCAAGGTGCAGGTCAATAGAAGCATAAAAAACTAAGCTTACATTTAAATAATTTATGCTAAGGAGTAATTAACTGTATATGAAGACTGCTGTAAATTTGGATGACATTTATGCACATTTTATTGTTTATTTGCATTTATTTTCTACCGCTTAGTCCATTACGGATCGCGGGTAAGCTGGAGCCCATCCCAGCATTTAACAGGTGAGAGGCAGACAAAATGATCATTTGTTGAGACGACTGCATGTGGGTCCGATTGAAATCAAGGCCACTATCCAAGATGAAACATTCAAGCTCCATGAATACATCAGGAAAATGGCCCCAAGAGATGAAGCACTGAGTGAGTGTCTCAGTCAATGGAGCCTGGAGAAGAATGAAATGGAGGAATCATCATGGGAGGACAAGCCCCTGCATGTGATGTACCACAGACAGATAGCTGAAGTGGAGGATATGAAGAAGTCCTACCAATGGCTAGAGACAGCTGGACTGATGACAGCACAGAGGCGCTAATCATGCTAGCACAGGAGCAAGCCTTGAGTAACAGGGAAATCAAGGCCCAGATCTACCACACCAGGGCTAAGATCCTGTGGGACTTCCAGATACAAGCCGACAAAATGGTGGTAACCAACCAACCAGTCACTGTGATCATGGATAAGCAGCAAAGGAAAGTCATAGCAATCACTGTAGCCATCCCCAACAATGGTAATATCAGGAAAAAGAAGCAGGATAATCTGGAGAAATACCAAGGACTCAAGGCAACAGCAGTACCAGTGGTCATCGGAGCACTGGAGAAGTGGCTCCATCAGATACCTGGAAAATCAATGGTTTTGAGGTTCTCTTTGATATGTGAATAATTTTTGTGTTTGTGACCTGTTTTGTGTGCTGGAATGTCTACCAGTGAGATGTGCTTAGTTTGTTGCTAAATATCAAATGAATTATTTGTAATAAACTGATTTTGTCCATTTTGAATGAAAGAAAAATGACCATCAAAAACTATGTGTTCTCCATTAAATCATTGTACATAAATAAGTAACTAATCCTATTTATGTCAGAAAGAGATAGGCTATATATTTAAATATCTAAGAAAAAAATATACAACATATTGACTTTATTGTATTTTTTTTCTTGCACAGTAACTTTAATATTGATGCAAATCGTTGGTTTTTCCAGGCAATTATTTTTCATGAAATGGCTTACCTGAACAGTAATTATGCATTAGGCTAATGCGGATCATATAATGAGTGTTTTTTTTATTGTCATTATTATTATTATTGGACTATGAATTGAATCGATTATTAAATTAGACTGTGTCTGTAAAAGTGCCTTAAAATGACTGTGGTCATGTGGAATTGAGCTAAATTTAATTATAAAGCAATGTTGCTGTTTTCATAAAACAATTTTTAGGCTACGTTTTCATATTAACAACTCCGTTCAACTTCATTTATAAAGCCCTTTAAAACAACCACTGTTGAAACATAGTGCTGTACATAAATGGACAAAGCAACACAGAAAATACTAGAATCAACAGGGAAATAAATTATATAATAAAATAATTGTTTATTCTTTTTAAACTGTTTAAAAACAATAAACAATTTTATTATAAAAGAATATATTCATTTTAAAAGAATAAACACATCAAAAACAATAATTAAAAACAAAAATCCACAGCACACAAAAACAGGAACAGATACTCACACTGGGCTGAAAGCCAACGAATAAAAATCGGTTTTAAGAAGAGGGTTTGGGTTTTTTTTAATGAACAATGAGGAAGCTTGTCTGATGTGGAGGGGAAGCTTATTCCACAGTTTTGGACAGGTGTCGTGCCAAGGCAGTTATCCCCGACAGAAAATGTATCCCTTGACGCGGGAGCGCGCACTCGTTGCGTGTAGCATTAGTTTCTTCGTTGTGCTGGATTTCACCATGTAAACTTAAAATGAACAGCGTGCTTATTGCTCAAATTATTGTTTGATGGTTGTTGTTCTGCCAGCGATGTTCCGCTAAGTTTGTCTTAGCTTTTAGCGCGAAATATTTTCCTTTTTATTTTTTTTTGTTTCTCGGGGCTATATTCATTTTAAAGACGTGACCACAGCCACATAAAGCACTAAAACAATAGTCTTGTAACATAAACCCTTCCCAACACCACATTGTACAACGTTTGGCTAAGATTTAAAAGCCCTTCTATTAATTGTACGTATAAGGGACCAAGAAGTGGCCTGTCTCTTAATGAACGGACAGCCTGCCATTGGCTCTCTCTTTAAAGGTCAAACTAGGCAGTTTTTTTTTCTATGCAGTTTATAATTAAATTACAACTTTTACCAATCCCCTAACCTTAAAAAAATGTGTAGTTTTACATTTTTGTCCAGCATATATTAAGATAGGCTCTTGATTCTTTTGTTATCAAAATAACTTGTAAAGAGTGGTTCCTTTTTTTCTTTTTTCAAAACATAAAAAGGGCAAGGTGTTTTATGTGTTGCTTTTATAAAAAAATCATGTTTTATTAACACCACTTTTAATTTATTCACGTGTCACATGATTTTTTTTAACACGGTTAAATCTGTTTAAGATTAATACCTCTTTTCCTAGGGTGCAGTCCGCCAGGATCTGTGTCCCCAGCCAATAGCGCTTATATTATATCCTACCTGTATGTGTTTGCATCTATATATTCCTTATATAAAGCCTGATTACTGCAGCATTATTATTATTATTATTATTAACGAACTTGGATGGTTTTAAAGTACTTCACTTATTAAATCTAATAAATTAATTCGTGCAGTAAATACCACGCTCCTCTCACAGTGTCCATGCTCCTCCTCCAACGTCAGGAACTACTTCCGGTTTGTAGAGTTGCGGATGTGATGCAACTGGCTGTAATGATATTTTCTCAACTTTTCACAAAGTTATAATTAACAGTTGTCATAAACTTATCTTAGAAACGCCACTTTGGATTGACGCTTTAACCATAACAGTATGTTTAGCCTTTTGTTAGGTTCATCCGTCAGAGAGTGGAATCTTCTGCGCTTGCTAACGTTAGCATAGATTATTTTTCCAGATGGACGCCAGCTAACCGTAAAATTGGTTCAAATTCAGTCCCCTTTTTCCTTTTTGTTAGCTACCAGTTCCTGTCGACGCGGACCTCCCTGCGTGTCTTTTCGAGGCGCTGGGTGTCAACGGAATCACTCAAACTGTTTTGTCCCGTTTAGTGGATCCAGTTGTAATAAATGGCTACCGCTGCCCCTTCTCCACCAGCTTCTGGCTCCTCTGCAGCCGCGGAAAACACAAGCCCTGGGTCCAGCAGCTCGATTCCGGCTGACAGTGGTAACCAGGACAGCACTTTCGAGTGCAATATATGTTTAGACACGGCCAAGGATGCCGTGATCAGCTTGTGTGGACACCTCTTTTGGTAAGACCCAAATTGCAGTCTGTTCCTATGCTTATGTTTTGAAATTAGAAAACACAGGACTATGCAGGAGTGAGATAACAAATGAGGATGTTTTTCACTTTGTTTATTGGCATTTTCTGTATGAAAACCTAAAGGACCCTTTTCTGTACAGAAATCTTGCTTTTTAACAGGAAAAGTTTCTTAAATTTAGTGTGGCAAAATCAGCGCTTTCTCCTAAAAATGGATCAAAAAAGGCTTTAGTGGTAGAGAAGCAAGATATAAGATACATGATTTATTGTACTGCATGATGTTGTCACACTGACTTTTTTTTATCTTCCTGTTTACCTTTGACTAGTTGGCCTTGTTTGCATCAGGTAAGCAGACTCTTTGTCCTCTTTCTGCCTGTATTTAAATAACAAAGATGGTATGTTGTCACAAATGCTTTATAAATTAGGCAGGATTCCTTAACATCTTTTTGTCTTCATGCAGTGGTTGGAAACCCGACCAAACAGACAAGTATGTCCAGTGTGTAAAGCTGGTATCAGCAGGGACAAAGTAATCCCCTTATATGGGAGAGGAAGCACTGGCCAACAGGATCCTAGGTGGGTATTTAGATGTATTAACACATATTTGGCTAACTTTGTGTATTGCACAGTTAAAATCTATAATCAAAAATAGAAAAGATGCTCGGTTCTAATTTTGTATTTTAGGAGGCTTACATTACAACATAAGTCATTTTTTCCCTGATATGTCTAGTATATACAGTGTGAATTAATGTAGTGATTTTTTTTTATTTTTTACAAAATTGTTTTAAAGAGAAAGGACACCCCCTCGGCCACAAGGACAAAGACCCGAGCCAGAAAACCGTGGTGTAAGTACTTAAAATATCTACATACTCAAAACAATGTATATTATAATATTTGCATTAGCATCAATACTGCCATTTTTTTAAACTTTTCATCACATGTTGAGTAACATTGTGCACTCATGATGTAAGTATTATTTGCAATGATGTAACAGCTGCAGTATAAACCTGGGCTCAGCACCCATTAACAAAAGGGATTTCCTCCTGGGACCTATTACATGTTAATACCTGAGCTGCTGCTTTTTCTCATGAGAAAAACCACAAATTATACTGCATGTTGCATCACTTATTACTGCTGATTTTGTAGTGATGGCTACACATCAAGAGTATCCTTTCACTTTTTCGTCTTAAAACACCTCTTGCAGGGGTTTCAGGGATTTGGCTTTGGAGATGGCGGTTTCCAGATGTCATTTGGAATTGGTGCCTTTCCATTTGGTATTTTTGCTACAGCTTTCAATATTAATGATGGACGACCTCCTCCAGGTAATTACACATTTCACCGTGTATTTTTTTCTGTGTGTCTTCTAGCAACAATACATCAACTAACCTCTGTTTAACTATTAACCAAACAGCCGCTCCAGGGACACCACAGCACATGGATGAACAGTTTCTGTCTCGACTCTTCCTGTTTGTCGCTCTAGTGATTATGTTTTGGCTGCTGATTGCATAGATGACTGGCAAGAGACTGCTCCGTCAAAAGTTTTGACAGAGGTGGGGCATTGTGGCGCTTCATTGTTCTTATCTCAAATGTTTTATCATTCTATCACATTCTTAAGCTTTTTTTCTTTACTCTCATCTTACATTTAAATCAAGTGGATGTTCAGAAACACAGATCTGTACTGAACTATTAATGTGAATCAAGTTATAGAAACTTCCTGCTGCTTCTTATAATATGCATGCAATGGTGAGGCATTGGTGATTCTACACTTGTACTTTTCCCACACTAAAAGACAAATTCATGCAAAAAATGTTGCAAAAAAAGCAACTATATCTTTTTCTTTTTTGGTTTACTTTCATTGTGGACGTGTCTGAAAACTCACAAATTGTCCTAATTTTGACACTTTCACATCTGTAAAGTAAGCCTCATAGCACTCATTGTGTGATCCTTACTTTGTATATGCATGGATGCTTTTCTTTTACGTTTTGGGGTTTTAAAGACAACAAAAGGTTTATTGTACATTTAATTAACTATACTGTAAATGGGAAGTTACTATAAGATATTGCAAATGTTTTCCTCTTCAAGATGTTTACAAATAAAGACTCCAGGAGAAATTTCTCAAATGACAGACATTGCTTTATTTTAGATTAAAATTTAAAGTTTTTTTTGTTTGTTTTTTTGCACATTAAGCAGATTAAAACTTTATTTTAAAGCAGTGTTTCTCTCCAAATGTATAATTCTGTTCTTTGCTCTGTTTTCTGTATAGCATTGTTAATAAATGTATAATACTGTAGATTACAGAGTTTAAATAGAGGCTGGTTGAACATGAAACAACTTTTCTAAATGTCAATTTCCTCTATTGACGGTAAAGCTTTATAGATGAAGTTAATATTTTTATAATTATGTGTAAATCTATTAGCTTTACTAATACAAAAGTCTTGTTTAATAAATAAACCAAGACAAACTAAAACATACTGTACATGAAAAAGGGGTAAACTTCGACTCGTTTGCTTTGTGTTACAAAGAGAGAAAATAGAGTTGTTACTTTAGAGGATGTTAGAAAAAGTACAAAAAGTTCATCTAGATTAGTCCTGTGTTTCTGACTCCATCTTTCTCTCTTGTAATTCTGCCTGTGCAACATTGAATTCTGCTTCATACATAATCTGCTGGATCTTCATTTTTGTCTCGCATCTTTTTTGTGGAGCAAGTCTCTTCAGAGCCGGAACGAAGCTCAGAAGAAATAGTTCATCCTCATCGCGTATCCTAGAGGGAAACGATGCGCCATTGTCTTTGACAAGCCATTTTGTTGGCGATGGGGTACTTTGAGGAGAAGGCGGTGACAATGACTCTGGTGCTGGTTTCCGTTTACGTCCAGTATTACTGCCGGGGGTTATCTGTGGGACTGGTAGCATCTTGGCTACAACAGCCAGCTGGGCCACTTGCGTTTCCTGAGATGGTGCAGGTATCTGTGTTACGAATGCCCCTTGGGGCTTGGATTCAGGTGGAGTCACAGGGACCTTTGTGATATTCTGTGGCGATTTGAATGACTCAGACAAAGTGGTTTCTCCCTCTGTACTTCCAGATTCGTTGTCAGGATTTTCTTGGTCATCGTCATTGTTGCCACAGATATCTGCCACGCTACCTCTTGATCCAGTGAAGGGGGCAATAAAGTTCATAAGTTGTCTGTATTTCCATTTACTTTGTACGATTTCTCCCTGCTTCTTGCTTTTGATCTCCATTCGGACTTCCTTCAGGTACCTGTCTCTCAAGTTCTTCCATTTTCTTTTGCACTCCTCAGCTTTAAAAGTAGAAATATAAAAGGGTAAGAACAATTATATCATAGAAAAATAATGCACACGCTGTAAAAGATGAAGCAGCATGCAACAAGGACAAAGACTACACAGTTAAATTCAAAATTAATCTCCTGTAGTTTTGCACAGCACAACAGTCTCCTGCACAAATCCTCTGAGTACAGACTATAGAGAGTCCTGCGAAGAGAAATTCCACTGTGTGCCGGAATTATCCCAATGTAGTGCCGTGTCTTACATTGCAAGCCTAGGATCTGAGTCACGGTACATATTAGATGATGAAACAATCCATTTTAGTGTTTTAAAATTTGCCACTGTTGGCCACAAAATTAAACAAGCTCAGTTGTAGCACATTATTGGCCGTCTTCTGGTAGGAAACACGAAAACAAGGGCAGAATAGCTTGAGTGTACAGCCACACAGCTCTCATGCTAAATAACCAAACCAGAGCTATTGTATCTCAGAGAAGTGCAATCATTTCTGCACATTACAGAGATGTTGACTATCCCATGATCAACCAAATAAGTTCTTTTAAAAAAATGCATATTCCATGTTCTCTACATTGTTTTACTGATCTAAAGTTGTAAATCTTTTTTTTTAAATGCAATATCTGCTAAATTTAAAAACATCTGTAAATCTATTTACAAATGTTTTATCATAAAACTGGTATGATTACTATGATATTTAATGGGGTAATAAAACCAGTAAACTAGTATTCCTCAGTTGCTTAAGGGTTTCAGAAAACAAAACCTTACACTAAACACAATGAAAATTTATTTTAATTCAGAAAACACAAATGTGTCGGTTTTTTTTTTTTATTGATTAATGAACTGTTATCTCTGTTATCAAGACTATTTTTCCTGTTCTGCAACTCATTGCCATCATTCAAAATACTATATTATTTATAGGACATTTTGGTGCTTACATGTTCACGGTTATAAAGCTGCCTAGAATTAAAAACAAAAAAAGTCTTTTATCAATTTTCTTCTTATTGAGTCGATATTGCAGCGCAGAAAAGTCGTGGGCCACTTTTTTCGTCCCATTCCCGACCATGAGGTTGTGCACCCGGTTATATTTCAGACAAGGGTGGGCTCCTTCCTCGCGGCTACAGCGTTTCGGCTGTAGCGGTATCGCCGCTACAGCGAAACCCCCAGAAAGAACTCCGGGCGTTAACGGGACGGGCTCGATCATTCGAGTTCATAATTCATGTGTAATCTCTGTTTCGCTGAGGTTTTCCCATCCACCGTGCGATGTTGGACACACGGTTAACAGAGCGGTTAACACGGATCGTGCGGTTAAGTGCAACGCGGCCTACGGCGTGCGAGAACCGGCGGCGGCTACCGCTAACAAGGCGCGCGCGGCTGCATCCACCGGGATGTAAAGAAGAGAAAAGAGGGAGAAAAAGGGAACTCAAAAGGTTGTGAATATCAAAGCACTTGTATGAAATAACCTTACAACACACAACACTTGCCTAGCCAACAGCGGCTAGGCAAATAACTGGCAGTAAAGTTGTGATAAACAATAAACAAATACTCACATGGGATACCCAGGGCGATACTGATGTTTCTCCATGCGTTTGCACGACTTTCCGTGCAGCGATAATTCGGCAAAGTGATATTGAACAGCTCCTGGTAATTAAATACAGCCAATATCAACTTATCATCCATTTCGTGTTGTGTTTTATGCTTCTATTCCGTTGCGCGGACGCGGAAGCGGCAGTCTTCTCCCGCCTTTTCCGCCCAGCTTCTGCTCTCCAGCGCGAATTATCGCGAGTGGCGGGCTGCCTGCCGCGCGTGTCGCTCTGCCGTTCAACAGTTGATAGTATAATTGGTAGACACAGGGGGCGCACTAATCAACATTTGGCCGTGTCAGCTTCAGCCACTGGGCATTTATATTAAAAACGTGGATATTTATTTATTTATTTGCAACAGCAAAACAACTAAAATACAACTAAGAGAATTAAACAATAATCTACATAAATTTCAGTACATCATTAGAAACATAAAAGCGACATTAGGTTGTAAAAATATATATACAAATGTCATTGAAAATTGCTTTTAGGTGGCCTTTAAAAATGGACAAATAAGAGTTTTTTATTAACAAACAATCAAAATTGTTTAGTAACTTATCTTTGCAATATTTAAATTACAAGTAGGATAAAAGTAATTTGCAAATAATTGCTTTTTGTACTGAGGTTGTATGCTTTCCCTCTGTGTCTGCATGGACTTTTAGACTTTTCCAGATTCTTTCCACCATCCAAATACATCTGTGTTTGATTTTTTGGTCATTCTAAACTGGACTTATGAGTTTGACCTTGTATGCATGTCTGTCCCTGTGACTTGTCCAGGGTGAATTCCCACTCTTAACCAGTGGCTGGAAGAATAAGAAGATGGATGAACAGATGGATGTATTCTGACATTTTTTTCAGGAAGCTTCGTGTTTGACTGAAAAGCTTGAAAATGTTTAGTCACAAATGAAAATGATTAAGGATAAAAATGTTATAAAAACATTACTTTGTGGATTAGGAAAACATCCCTACACATCGACACGTGTGAGAAAGTGTGTCTTCACCCTTCCACTTCTTTATCATAAGCTAAATTTGCATCCAAAAGTTGACAAGAAAACAATCTCAAATGAAAAATTATGAAAGGACTGTTACTTCTGCACCATCTTAGCCTGCAGGATGATGTTAAAATGAGAAGAAAAAAACACCACGTCCTAGAACTAATTTTTACATCCCATGGGAAAATTATTAGACAAAAACATTAACAATGTGTGCAAATATTAGTTGTATAAGTTCTGCAACCACAGGCTGGTTTTACTGATTACCCTCAAGTCTGGCCAGTGTCTCCGGACATCTGTGAAAAAAATACAAAGAAGAAAGGCTGATCCTCTGCATTTCCTGGTCACACAGCTGCATATCTTTTTTCTTTTTCTTTTTTCTTTTTTTTTTTTTTGCCCAGGAGGTGTTGTTACCCAGTCCAGCAGCAAGCAGACACAAAGTATTTTTACACATCAATGAGTTCTTAGCTCATTTATCAAGCGTATGGGTGTATTTCTAACCTCGTGTCTCCTGTCTTATTTGTAGTGATTTGATTTGTGCCCTTTATTACTGTCCATGTTCTTCCTACTGTCTTCCTCATTATAAAGCCCTTTGAAATGTCTCATCCCAACATGTAACCCAAAGAGCATATTAGAAATAAAACAAACAAATAGAATTAATTGGGATTGTGCATGCTTTATGCTGTATTTTTCATTGTAGTTGCAGGCTTTTTAAAATATCATTGATTTGCAGTTACAGAAATATTCTGGGTAAAAATAACTTTAAAACGAGAGCTAAAATCCCCAAAAAGCTGTGACAGTTTCTGTCACTTTACTTCTTGTACCAAATATTGCTTACAATAACAACACAAAACTTTATCATTCTAATCCCCAGTAATGAATTTTGAACTGTCTGAACCTACAAGGATGTGGTACGATTCCTTCTATTGAAAACCACAATAACTGCAGATAACAATCTCACATGCTGCACAAACTATACATCAACAATCTGGACGCTATTAAATCCAAGTGAAAAGGATGGTGTTTATTGTTATCTTTTTTTTTTCAAATACCCTTATAAAGGGGGGCTTAAGACAGATTGTGGAAATCCATTAATTCCCTGAAAAAAAGGTGTATTGCCTTGTATGAAATCACAGGATTTGCTGGGGGGATAAATTTAACCTGTAATAGCTTTACCTCAACTGTGCACATTGTCAGAGAAGTCAAACTAAAAAGACTGCAGCTCACAGATAAGACACATGATAAATGATTGTGAATACAAACTACATGGGTGGATGCGTTTTCTAATTTTACTTCTACAATGTGTCTTTTTTTCTGTATTTAGAACAATTCTCACCATGTCACCACATGCCACTAACTCAGGCAAGATGAGTCATCCATTCATCTCTAGTTACAGTGTGCAATTAGTATGCACAGCTAATGTCAGCTTGGTACCAGCTTGCATGATGTTCTGAACAAATCTACAAATTTATTCAAGATCATTTGTCCATAACGCTAAAGAGAAAAGTGATATTGTGAAATTAAGTCAAAGGCTAATCGTCAAATTCATCGCACACAAGTCTCAGGCCACACCGAAAATGCTCATCTTTAAATCCAGGTTTCTAATACCAAGCAATCCCCTTTTCTCTAAATCCTCAACAATAAGGATCTTAGGAGCTCTCCACTTCTCATTTTATGCAGTGAAATCTGATTTTCATTTGGAGAAAGGAATGAGGCAAGATTAACTGAATCTGCCATCCTCCCTAACCTCTTCACAAAACTGCCCAGATTAGCTAGGAATTAAGTTTCAACCGTTTTATGTGTCTGGTCCGCAGGGGGATTATAGTTTTACTTTAACTTTTTTTTTTTTTTTGGCCTATAAGGGCCTGACTCACTGTTGTTGAAAGAGGAGAAGGAGAGGAGCAATCGAGGCTGAAATACCGCAAACTGTTGTGTGTCACTATCCTGTGATCATCACTGCTTTGAGTTTTCTTGGAATTTCTTCAAAGACGGACAGACCGGTCAGTATGGAAAGGCAGAAGTTTCCATTCACTATTGAAAACATTCTGAGCAAATACCCAAACAGTAATGGAGATAAACAGTCACGTGGAGTAACTGGTCTTGGACTAAAGGAGAAGATAATGTGTCCAGCTGGAAGCCAGGGAGAGTCTGTGCATCATGCCTGTCTTTGCTGTTGCTACTGCTCCCACTGTGCTGATATATTCCACACTGATTTCATTCATGAAGGTAGGACCAATCCATCAGCTATCTTTGCACAAAATTGGCACTGCCTATGGTGTTCTGCTCCCATACTTTAAATCTCCTTCCTGCAGCCTGTCAATATGGATGGAGCCCAGCAATGCTCTCAGAGCCGTGCAGGCTGGGAGACACTCACAGGGAGGAGCAGCCGTCTGGTCAAATCCAGAGGCGAACCAGACGTCACCGTACCATTTTCACTGAGGAACAGCTGGATGCGTTGGAGGAGCTGTTCCTACAGAACCAATACCCAGATGTAAACGCAAGAGAAAAACTTGCACAGCGTACTCACTTAAGAGAAGAAAGAGTAGAGGTGAGGTAGCTGGCTTTTAAGTTTCAAAGTGCTTAGTAAAATTAGATACAAGAAAAAAGCACTTGAGTGTGAGTTAACTCATGCTCCTAAGAGAAATATAGGATTTCATTCAAGGTTTTAAGTTACAGTTCAATAACACCACCTCTTTCCTGGAATTACAGGTGTGGTTTAAAAACCGAAGAGCAAAGTGGAGACGTCAGAAAAGACTCTCATATGTTGTGGGAAACACAGGACACTAAATTTTGCACTGTATATATAGACTACAAGATTGAAAAAAGATAAAAGCTATAAATATCAAAGTAAACAAGCATGGATGTTAGTTTTATCAAGTAACAGTAGGCTATAGCTTATTATTTGAAAAGTTGAGTGTATGTAAGTACTAGCATTACAAGCTAATACTAAAACTGACAAATATGTATTTGAATGTGTAAATGGCTTATTGTGATGTGAGCACATTGTAAATAAATTTATATGAAAATAAATCTTTTTCTTTTAAATAATAATGTAATTTTTCTCATAACATACATGATCTATATGCACACAAAATGTATATTTACAAGTTGACAGTCACTGAAAACTCTGAGACATTTAAATGTTTTACTTTACAAGAAGATTAAAGAATTACCAATTTTAAATCAATATAAGGATGAAGACCAGGAATTTATTCCAGGACAGAAATGATCATGCTTAAAGCCAGAAATAATATTGTTGTTGTGCTGTTTTGTTTTTGTTCTTTATATATTGTGTAATTCATGGTAGGCAGAAAGAAATTATTTAAGTTAGAGTCCTTTTTACAGAGGGTGGTTTAGATATAAATTTTTTACTTAAATTAGTTTGGGGATTAAAAATGCATCTGAATTGCATATCTATTATTTCTGCTGATTGGGACTGATATTTATTCCACATCATTAAATTTAGGGTTGGGCAACATATCGAGATTTTCAAATATATCGAGACTTCATCAGACCCAATATAGAAGGAGGGAATACCATTTATATGGAGATAGCTTGTTTTGAGTTAAAAGCATCTTTTCTGCATTTTGCACAGCTGTATTTTTGTTATGGTCATTGAAAAGTATTTTTCATTTATTTTGTTTTAGGAGCATTTAATTTAATATAAAGGTACTTTAATTTCAGTCAGCTGTTTTAATGCACATGTGCTGCTGATCTTTAATAAAAGTGTATTTAACACTGAAGGCTGTAAATTAGAACTGTCTACCACGTAAGGAACACAAACAAACCAAAATTAGTCAAATTCCAATAAAATAAAATAAAAAATTTTAATTTGGCCAACTTACCTATCTAATATTTGTCTTTATGATTTGGGGGTTCCTGTGCCTGACCAAATCATGACAAAATATACCAAATGTGCCCTAAAACCTGTAGACTGTCCAAGCTTTCCAATAACTTATTTTTCTAAGAAACCTTTCAGCAATTTCAGCAGAAATTTGTGATCCGCATTTGTGCAAAACTATCAGACATTTGATAAATAAGTTACCCACGCCATTATTAAAATAATATTATTAAAATAATATTATTCGTTCGTAAGGGGAAGTGTTATTTTGTTAGTTGTGGCTTCTGGTTTTGACTTTCCGGTGACGTAACTTCAGGCATTACGTAGGTACGTCGTGTGTGTTTACGGTGGTGTTTTTGGTTAAAGGTTATCTTACAATTGGCAACACTGCGCTAAACGTGGAATTGTCTGTTAAATTGGATGTTTTAAAACGTTTTTGTCAAGTTACCAATCTGGTTTACTTTTCAATACCGTCGTTGATTTTGGTAAGCGACTTACTTTTAGCTTTCAAGCTAGCAGGTTAACTGGGTTCCACAATGGAGGGTAGTGCTAGTGTGAGAAAAGCGTTGTCTGGGACTCTAGTACATTCAGCGGTCACAACAGTGGCCCTCCGTCAACCCGAGGAGAACGAGGAGGGAACGTTGAAAAGAAAAGTCCTTGACGAAGAGGAGTATATCGAGGTAAGTGACTGAAACCTTGTTCATGATGGAAGACAGAAGCTCCTGTTAGCTTAAGGGCTAGATGCTAATTTCAATTGCGTATACACAACGAAAACATATTTGTTAATTTCACTACTTTAAGTTTTGTCCTAAATTGCCATGATAAAAATTGAAATGATAGATTCTGATAATTAGATTGAAATTATCAGTGGTCACATTTTGATATGACACTAGATAATAACATTTAAAAAAAGAAAATAACATTGTAAAGACGATCTATACGATTGTCTTAATGCGGCTGCCTCATCAGTGATACCAAGGTACAGGTACGACAGTATAGGTCACCATGGCATTCTGATGCTTATTGTGAGAAATAAAATAAAAAGTCACAGAATTTGACTTCTGTACTTGTTTGCTTTTGACAGAGCTTGGAAAAAATTATACAGAGGGACTTTTTTCCAGATGTAACAAAACTGCAAGCACAAAAGGACTATCTAGAAGCAGAGGAAAACGGAGACCTTGAGAGAATGAGAGAGATCTCCATACGATATGGATCATCCTTGAAATCTACACCACACTCTTCAGCACCTTGTGAGCAGACAAAAAATATTCTTCATATGCAGAAGGAAAACAGATATCTTTTTCCTCTGCTGCTCTAGTTACCAAAAATGTGATTGGCATTAATAATCTTTATTAATAATAATTAATCTTTTGTGCTAGATGTGACTCCAGCTAGCTTTGAAACACCAGTGGGCCATTCTGGATCACCATCATCCACTTATTGTAAAGTTTCAGATGTAGGTAGGTATCAAGGTTTTGAAGATAAACTATTGATATAATATGGTGTCTTTAGTTTACCTTGTATTTATGCAAATGCACAAACCCTCTTTAACATTTTAACTTTCAATTTTTTAGAATAATTTCTCAAAGTGTACTCTCTGTTGAAGTGTTTGGCAGTGAATTTAATTTAATTATATGTGGTGAAAAGTAATTACCTATGCCAAGGCAGAGGTCATGTTTTTGGCAGCTTTGATTTGTCTTTCTGTTTAATAATTTAAACAGTAATTGATGAATTTTGATAAAATTTTAAGAAAATCTCATGAATGGAATAATGAAGAAGTGATTCGATTTTGGGGGTGGTTTTTATTTTTTCTTTCTTTTTATTCATTTATTTATTTATTTTTAAGGATTCTATACAGGCGCAGGGCAGGCAGTAACATTCAGGAACATTGGTGAACTTTCACATCTGGGTCTTTTGCGGGTAAAAATAAAAGGTTGTCATAATCGATCCTTGTAGATTTTTCTCTTTCCTTTTGTGTAGTTAACTTTAAATATACCAAAAAGTTGTGTTGTGGTTGGCTGCCATAAACACAGCTCTTCCGCAGACAACAAGAGATAGTTCCCAGAACTGCATAACAGACACAAAAGCCCAGAAAAATGTCATAACTGGCTATCAAGCATGTCAGTGCTGATGTGAATGCTTGGAGTCCGTTGAAATAATTGACAATTTGTTCATATTATTTCGTGACTGGTGAATAAAACATTTATTAGGATATTACTGTTTAAAACTTATGGTTGTTTTTGTATAGATGCCAAACATACCGTGAAATGGCTGGTTACAGTAAAAATAACTGTCTGTTGGTGGTTTCTGTGAAGTTCTCAATGTTTCTTGTTAGCAGCTCCTTAACAATGTGATGGTGGATAGACACGAGGGCTTTGCCTTGTCTTTTTTTAGCCTTGACACTGAGAGTATCAATATAACTGTATGATTATTGATAAGTTTCTATCAAAACTGATGGAGAAAACTTAAAACTACGAGATCAACTTGCACACTTCAACACACACTGGTATGATGAGGGTTTGGTTTAACCGGCAAGCTGTTCATGGTCACGTGACCATCGGGTTTTGACGTACGTTTGTGCCTGCCCAAGAGGAGATGGGGATAATTTTGCCAATACAGCTTCCAGCAAATAAATGCCCACAATCAATGACAAAAAAAGACAATTGCTTGGTTGGGGTCTATGCTCTCTGACTGCTTCTATTTTATTCCTATTTTATCAATCATGTTTTCATAGAGAAAAAGGACGATGACAAAGAAGAAAAAAAGCTGCCCAGTTTGGACTGTTTCCTCGCTAAAAATACGAGTGAGGATAATGCGTCATTTGAACAGATAATGGAGCTGGCAGAAGACAAGGAGAAGCTGAGGCATGCCTGGTTATATGAAGCGGAGGCTGAATTTAAACAGGTTAGTGTGTGCAGAGTGTTTTTGTTTTTAATTTTAAGTACATTAAACAAATACTTTCAGGTGTGTCTGTGATAAAGTTTTCATTCGAGCTATGGCAGAGTGCGATAATGGTTATAACTTCATCTGTTGACATGGTTATTCTACGCTCAAAACAGTAATTGAATGTTTTTTTGCTTTTGTGTTAGCATTGATATTTGTTAATAATGCCTGGCCAAAAAACCAAAACAGCCAGTAATAACTGGAATGTATTTCACATGGCATCATTTCAATGGACTAATGCCTTTTCTGTCCAGAGTTGCATTAATTTTTCAACAAGTTAGTAATTAATAATGGGACTCTGACCTTCTCCAGAATATCGCAAAGATCCTCAGTGGACTCAGGTCTTGCATCTGTCGTGGCCAGTCCATTTTAAAAAATGATCACACACTTTTTAAGAACTTGAGCTTTATTAATCCTGACATTTTCATCTTGATTGCCAAAATAAAATGGATTGAACAAAAGAATTGATCTTTCAGTGTATTCAGGAAGTAACCTGATTTGACTTTTGGCTAGTTTCGTTGCTGAAGCTAGACCTGACCAAGTGAGGCTCCTCCAGATCATAATAGTTTTCCTCAAGGCTTGTACTCTAGGTACCAGATATTATGGGCTCAGGGTTCACACATAAATGTTTTGGGTGTTGGTCTCGCTTCTCATGCATTTTGTGTTGCCCGGCTGAATTCAGACTCAGTTGCTACACCAGCGTAGGTTGCAATGAAAAGTTAGGAACGGTTTAGATTTTAAAGCTGTAGTTCCCCGGTGTCAGAGTAATGTCTTTGCCACAACCAAGGAAAGTATCTTTGACATGGTTGTTTAAAGAATGAGAGGCTTCTCGTTGCATTAGTTTGAGTAACTTGTCACTAAAACATTAATCACTGCAGTACTTTTGCTGAGTTTATTCTATTTAATGACTTTTTGAGGAGCCAGGCAGTGTGTGTGCATCATCACAAAAATCCCAAATAGCCTGTCAAATGGAAACTTTTAATCTTTAATCATTCATTATGTGTCAGCCTATTATTATTCTTTTCAGACAAAGACATTTAATCTTAGCATGTGATTGTCTAACACGCTTACAAGTTGCAACTACTTAGGATAATTCTCAAAAGAGCTTCAAAGCCCTTAGAGTGATTTTTGAGACTGCCTCAATTTGAGCAAATTGCTTGTGAACAAACCATTCCCTTGTGTATTTACACAGCTCATAGCTGGCAAAGTCTTCTATTGCATCAAAACACGAACTTTAATGGTTACATTCCTGATTCCTGTTTGATTTTCTGTCAGGGAAAACACATTTCACAACACTTTTTGATCCTTTTCCAGCGCCACGAGGAGAACCTTGCCTTACCATCAGTAGAGAAGGCTGCTCTTGAATGTGTCAAAGCTGGACTGGAGACTTGGGAGTACAAAGCAAAGAATGCCTTGATGTATTATCCAGAGGGTATGAAGATCAAATATGGATAGCTGCTTTTCTTTCTTTTCTAATCAACTGTTCATTAATGGTACAAAATTATCTAAATTCAGCTGTATAAGAGAAAGCAAATCTTTGTTTCTTCCTTTTTAATCAGGTGTAAAAGATGATGATTCTGTCTTTAAGAAGCCGAGAGAGGTAGTTCACAAGAATACTCGCTTTTGTGGAGATCCGTTCAGCAAAGCTCTCAACAAAAGTCAGATTCAACAGGCTGCAGCCCTTAATGCACAGGTTTGTTTAGGAAAATGAAACAGTATATAACTTCTACATTTTTATTCTTGTAAATTTATGACTAAATGGCTATTTTTGCTTTCTGTAAGCTGAAATTTTTTACCTGAATGATTTCACTGATGTATCATATTTCTTTTGCAGTTTAAACAGGGTAAAGTGGGCCCAGATGGGAAAGAGCTTATCCCCCATGAATCTCCTGCAGTGAATGGATATGGGTTTGAAAGAAGTCCTTCCCCTGCACCTGGTAAACTTCTTTTCTCTAGTCCTCAAAGCTCTCTAAATCGTGACTTGGTAGAAGACTATTCAAACTCAATATTTCTATTAAACAATACAAAATATCCCAGGGTAAGTTTAGGGCTTCACACAATGACATTAAGTGTCATGTACTGGAGCAGGTTTGTCATTAAACCATCCTAGTAATAAACCACTAGAAAAATCTGTAAAATAAATTATTTTTAATCCCAGACTCCAGAACCAAAACATATCCACATAATGACTTCCTCTAGTCTCTTATTTTTTTGCATCAACTGCTTTTGTGTGTGTGTGTGCGCGTGTTTTTGAGGGTAAAAATATTCATCTTAAATTGTTGTGACAAGTACTTTTTTTTCACTTTAATGGCCACAGAGCTGTTTGAGAAAAGGCACAGGAAGAACACGCCACTGCCATATTTGGATGTTTACCAAACTTTTTGTTTCTAAAGGTGTATCTGAGTCACCTCTGATGACCTGGGGTGAGATTGAAAGCACCCCATTTCGTTTGGATGGATCAGACACTCCATATGTTGAGAGAAACCATGGACCATCATTTAAGGTACTAAAATATTCAGTTTGATTAATTTAGCATTGATTTCATATAACCCTAATTTTTATTTTTATTTGTGAAATGGGAAAATGTCTAACTTAGACAACATTGCATTTTTATGTGCTTTTGTGAGAAATATATTGGTTTATGTGATTTGTAAGCAATTGAATTGTGTTAGACATCTTTCACAGCATCCAAACTCATTTTTGTGTGAGGATGTGTTTAACCTGAGAAATGTTGACAGTATCTGTTGTTTCTAAAAGATTCTTGAACCAGGAAGACGAGAGAGACTGGGTTTGAAGATGGCCAATGAGGCTGCTGCCAAAAACCGTGCAAAGAAACAGGAAGCATTACGAAAAGTCACAGAGAACCTTGCAAGGTAACAAGACTTGCTCCCTTTGGGTCAAATATTACCAAACTTTAGCATTAATTATCAAAGTTATGCAGATGATATACAACTTTATGTGTCTTTGTCATCAGACGACTGCAGCCCAATAGACTTATTGTGTCAGTGTCTGGAGCAAATAAACACCTGGATGAGGGAGAATTTTCTATAATTAAGTGAAGACAAATGAGATTATTCTGTTTGGTAGCAAAGAGAAGAGGGTCAGCATTGGTAAACACCTGGAGACTCGGGCTCTTAAAGTCACCGACCAAGTTCGTAACCTTGAAGTGTTGATAGACTCAGATCTGACTTTTAGCAGCCACATCAAAGCTGTCACTAAGAAGCTTTTTACCAGCTCAGAAACAATAACAGAATTAAAAGTTTAGTCTCCCAGAAAGACCAAGAGAAACTCATCCATGCATTCATCTCCAGCAAACTTGATTACTGCAATGGTCTTTTTAACAGGACTTCCTAAAAAGAGCATTAAACATCTGCAGCTCATCCAGAATGCTGCTGCTAGAGTTTTAACCAGGGCTAAGAGATCTGAACACATCAGACCAGTTTTAAAATCTTTACACTGGTTTCCAGTCAGTCACAGAATAGATTTGATCGTTTTCAAATCCCACAACGGTTTAGGCCCAGAATACATCTGTGAAATGTTCAGAGAATATAAACCTAGCAGAGCTCTTAGATCCAAAGACTCTGGTCAACTAGTCCAGACCAGAGTCCAGACTGAACATGGAGAAGCAGCATTTAGCTGTTATGCTGCAAACAAGTGAAACAAACTTTCACCAAATGTAGACATTTTTAAATTCAGGTTAAAAACATTTCTTTTCTCATGCACCTATAAATGGATTCTGCACGGTAACTTTTTAACTTTTCAATCATTTTAATGTAATTTATTATTTAATTGTGAGTCTTGCTATTTTTTGCTGCCTTTTACTATTTAATATCTGTAATGCTCTTGTTTTATTTAAAGCACTTTGAATTGTCCTGTACATAAAATGTGCTATAAAAATAAATTGCCTTGCCTAGATATAAAAGATCATTTTGCTTTGCCTAAATACTTAGAGATGGTATTTGTGCATGATGAGGAAATTAATATCATGAACTAATGGATCGCCTCAATTTTTGTGTTGCAGTCTTACACCTAAAGGTCTGAGCCCGGCCCTCACACCTGCTCTGCAGCGGCTCGTAAATCGGACATCTAGCAAATACACGGACAAAGCACTTCGAGCAAGTTACACCCCTTCACCCTCACACAGGATCATTGGTTGCAAGTCTCCATTCGCTGGCCCAGCCACTCCTTCGGGAACACCAACACCCAACAAAGCCAAGACACCAAGCTCTCAGGACCTTACATCACTCACAGACAACCTCCTGCAGCTTCCCAAGAGACGGAAAGCCTCAGACTTTTTTTGAAAGAAATTGCTCTCTGCTCAGATTGTTTAAAAAAAAAAAAAAAAGACTTAGTCAAACATTTTCAGAAACAGTTTTGTCTTTTTTGTGGCTAAAGAATGGTATAAAAAATGTACAGTGGACTGAAGAATTTATAACGATCAATTTGTTATATTTTAGTACAGATATGTTAATTTAAATCACTGTGAAATGCATCTTGGTGTCCAAAGTCTCTGTTCTATATTTTTATTTTCCGTTTTTATTCCCTGCTTAGTTTAAGTCACAAACATGACCTTTGAATGAAACTAATCACCTCAGTGTTTGTTTCTGTATCATAGAAGTTATTATATAACTTAAATTTTTATCTTTCAGCTTGGCTTCACAAATGTCAGCATCATGGGGGAAAAATGCTAATTCTCATCAAATAGTATTTTCATAAATAGTTACCAAAAGTACTCTAACCTACTCTACATCTCTTTACTGGAATATTTTAGGTAATACAGGTTGGATCTGAACCTGAACACATGCTGTTTTGAACAGTCTTCCACGAGTAAATTACATTGTTTTTACTAAACTTTGCATTTTTAAAAATGACAATTTCGTTTATTTTTGTATTGTCAATTTTTGTATAGATATTAATCTAAAAAAAAAAAAAAAAGTTTATTTTAGTTGAGTGCTGCCTCCAAATGACCTAAAGATTATAGTTGTCATTATAAAACAATGCTCACATGAATCATTACTTACCAGTAAAACACCAGTATTTGAGATGGTAACAGAAAAGTTTTGTAGTGCAAAAATGTAGACAGACTTCAGCTGAATTTAACTAGCTGCTTTAGTTTGTTAAAGAATCGCAGTTTCCCCACTGTGTTTTGATACCCGGTTTTCTAAAGAGAATCTATTTGTCTTCAACTACTTAACTCCCATTTCCACAGAAAACTGAATATTCATTAGCAGATCATGAGCACATCATCAGCCATCACTGAGTCTGTCATAGTTTTGCATATCAGTAAAATGTGCAAAACTATGACTGACGCAATCTCTAGTTGCACAAAGTATACGATTGCATGAAAATCTGAACTGACTTGTTAACATGAGGTTCTCAATTTTCATCAGATTTAAGAACAAGTGTCAGCTTCAAATTTTTTTACCTGAAAAGTGTCAGCTGAAATTGTTTGCGACCCAGGTACAGTTTGGAAGAAAAAAGTTTTGTTTTGGTTTTTTTTTGTAGAATTTCCTAAATAAGTAGGTCACATTCACACTCCTGGTATAGCAATCTGTCCACTTAGAAAGTAACAGAATGAATTTTACCTGCTGTTGTACAAATGAAACAGCAGGTGGAAATAAGAGGCAATTAGCAAGACAGACCTTATAAACGAACAGTCCTGCAGGTGGTGTTCACAGACCAATTCCCTGTCTTTATCTGTTCTGGCTTATTTTTGGTCTTATTTGCATTTTGCTAGTCCCATCACCACTCGAGGTAACATGAGGCGTTGTCTGCAACCTACAGAAATTGGTCAGGTTGTGCAGCCCAACCAAGATCGCATCAATGCGTGCTGTGGCAAGGTTTGCTGTGTCTCCCAGCACAGATAGGCCAGTATACCAGGAGACATGGAGTGGGACGTAGGAGGACAACAACCCAGCAGCAGGACTGCTATCTGCTGCATTTGTGCAAGGAGGAGGAGTGCTGCCAGAGTCCTACAAAATTACCTCCAACAGGCCACTAATGTGCATGTTTCTGCTCAAACTGTCAGAAACAGACTCCATGAGGGCCTGACATAGACAAGTGGGGCCTGTGCTCACAGCTCAACACTGTGCAGTCTGGTTACTATTTGCCAGAGAACACCAGGGTTGGCAGGTTCACCATTGGCACCTTGGGCTCTTCGCGGATGAGAGCAGGTTCACAGTGAGCACGTGACAGATGTGAGAGTCTGGAGACGCTGTGGAGAATGTTCTGCTGCCTGCAACATCCTCCAGAATGACCTGTTTGGCAGTGGGTCAGTGATGGTTTGGGGAAGCATATCCTAGGAGGGCCACACAGACCTCCATGTGCTAGTCAGAGGTACAATCCCCCTGATGCAGTGGGACCAGGGTTCCTTCTGACACATGAAAAAACTCTGCCTCATGTGGCTGGAGTGTGTCAACTGTTCCTGCATGACAAAGACATTGATACTACGGACTGGATTCACTAGACCTGAATCATCCTGGGACATCATGTCTTTTTCCATCTACCGCCTCCATGTTGCACTATAGACTGCCCAGGGGTTGACTGATGCCCCAATCCAAGTCTGGGAGGATATCCCTAAAACATCTGCTGTCGTCTCATCAGGAGCATGCCCAGGCATTGTAGGGAGTGCATACAAGCACATTGAGACCACACACACTACTGAACCTCACTCTGAATTGTTTTAAGGCACTTTGGCCATCTTATGATCTGATCTTTCCACTTTTATTTTTAGTATGATTCTGAATCCAGACCTTCATGGGTTAATGATTTTGATTTTCATTGATCATTCTTGTATCATTCTCTCCACATTTTGCTACATGTTGAATGAAGATTAAATGGAATATTTCATTCATCAAGATCTAAGATGTGGTGTTTAGGTGTTCCCATTATTTTTTTAACAGTGTATGTTCAATCAGTATTAATCCATTGGCACCTGGATTCTGCCTATCCAAAACACATTTCTCCTTTTTTTCCAGGGAGTAACACTGTTTGGTTTTTTGTTTGTTTGTTTGTTTTTTTGTCCACCTACTCTCTTCTAAGCTGCAGGGCATGAACAGGTGCTTGTACATTCTGTGAAACGTGTATATTAGTTACAAATTTAGGTAGATTGTCCCTAGCCTATGACAAGGACATTCAGTCCCAAAGTATGATGGTCTCTCCACTATGCTTCCCAGTCGGGATTAGATCTGACTGTTGGTGTGTGTTGCAGTTTTCCTCCTCCAAACAAGCATAACATGTGCATTTTTGCTAATTCATGTGTTATCTGTCCCCACAATTTTTTTAAAAGAAAGTTATGTTGTATCTTGTATTCTTGACGAGCAACAATAATTGTTTTGTGTTTCATGGTGGAAAAGAGATTTCCTTTGTGGTTTTATCAATTTTTTTTAAATCAATCTGTAGACAAAGATGCAATGATCAACACCAAGAACTTCACAGTTGGTTATACAGTTAAAGATGTGATTGAGGCACTAACCAGTCTTTCCTGAGAAGAGATGACTCTGTATGCCTTTATTTATAGAGCAGAGGCCTTCTACAACCTGCCGTTTCAATCAGCCCACCTCCTTAACTGCACACTTTTTCTGCCCAAACTAATAATTACTCAGTATGTTCTGTAAAAAAATAAAAACACAACTGTTTGTTGTAATGAGTTATGTAAATCTGTATTCAAATGTGACCAGATCAATCCACATCTGTAGTATAACCGTATAACCAAAGCTTAAATCCTGATAACTTCACATTTTATTGCAGATGTATATTGCAAACACAAGAAGCTGATAGTTGAGACTGTTTTACTGCTACGTTGTTAGACTTTAGTTGTTTATGGCTGAAAGGGGAAATGCAGAAGTGTTAATTGTTCCTCATTTTTTGTGGAAGTTAACTTGCATGACTCTGATGTAAAGACACTTTTGAGCAACATTTTGCACAGACGTTGCTAAAGGATCCCAAATTAAACGGGCAGATTTAATTTTATAATCTTTCTTCGCATGGTTTTGTAGACCCTTACAGTTTGTGTTCAAAATCTTATTAACAAGGGTTACGTGTGGTGGTTCGTGTAAATTTAGGAATTGAGCTAAACTATAAATAGCTTTTCTCTTTTAAAAAAATAAAAACTTATTTTAAGTCACACTTCATCTTAAACAAAATACATTATCATACGTACAATACATTATGGGGGATAATATCTGCTGGGTAACAGAATTTGATGTTACACTGGCCATCATCGATAACATTTGCTCAACAAAACCAGTGATAATAATGCAAGTTGTTCTTCACATTATGATTTACAAGCACACACGCACACACAGGACTTCATTACTTAGCAGTCGGCATAATCTGCTAAACTCCGCCCCGGCAACACCTCCAGCTGATGGCCTGCCTGCGTTGCATGTTTGGAATTGTTGTGATGGGAGGTCGCAGCCATCTTGGAAGAGGGTCGCTCCGCACCGAACAGCAGAAGCAGAGAACGGACGACGTTAACGATAGTCAGCTAGCTAACGTTAGCTTCACGGCCAGATTAACAACAGCCCGTGTCGCCGTGCAATGTGACTATGATCTATATACTTTGTTTTGTTTCTGTAGTCGACGCTTTAAGCGGGTGAAAATGGGTAGAATTTGTGTTAAGCCTTTATAGTTATAATTTGAGAGAGGGCGGCGTTGTTGATCCTCGGTATATTTTTAAATTTCTGGATAGAGTTACTATGAATGGAGGATAAATGTTGCCGAAGGCTGACAGCAGCAGTTTCGTCCTCTTCTCCCTTCTCTTCGTCCTGACGTTAACGGACCCACCACGGACAGGTAAATAAACTGAAGTTGTTTTTTCCTGTTCCCACATTCCCGTGGGCTACAAAAAGTGGGAGAAACAGATTAGAGCGTCAGGTCTGGAGCAGAGGCCTGTCGGGCAACCAGGCAGCCTGGTGGTTTTTAAACCGCGTCCTTGCTGCTGGATCGCCTTATTGTAGGCGCTGTAGCAGTATTTTCCTCTAAAAGTAGGCTAAATAAAATAGCCAGTCGACAGTCACCTCACAAAGTGCTTTAAAATGAACGCAGTTCACGTAGCTACGTTGTGTTGTTTTTTTTTTGTTTGTTTTTTTTTAAATAAATTGGTGACACTGGTTTCTAAATAATACTAACAGTTGCATAAAAATATAAGCCAGCCGTGATTTATTGATCCAGTTGCAGTGGGAAATTGAGCTACTTTATCTATTTATTAAACTAAAATATTTCTTAACAACTAAGGTCCCCTTCTCTGCATTGCCTGGTTAGTCTTCAGCTCTGAAGCTGCTATTTGAAGAGCACGTTTTCCTGCATCACTAAACAGAGCTCACAGTGACTTAAACGCACCAGACTGAGAAACTACACATTCATTAATTTCTTTAACACTCCCTAATCATGATTTGCTCATCTGAAAATCATGTCCCATTTTTCATGGAAACAAATAATAATAGAAGCACAATTAAAGCAGAGGAATCCTTTTAAGGACGTGCACATTGTATGTATTTGTTTATAAACATTTATGCTTGCAGTAGAGTACTGGCATGCTACCATCCTCTCCGCTTAGATCATCCTCTCTTCTCTAGACATGCAACTGTTTTATGAACAAAACAAGGATAATCCAACTGTTTCAACTTTGAATGAAAGCCTTTGCATGTTTTTTTAAGCAGCATCTTGTGGTTTTCTTTAGGTCTAGGTCTTGTGATCTTGCCAATTGTGTGGATTACAGAAACGGTTATCAGTTCAGCTCATGGATAAACGCTTTATTGTCTGGCTCTAAGCAAAGGAGTGACCTCCTGTCTAGAAAACAAATTAAACACACACTTCAGTTGTGTTGAGGTTTGTTCCTTTGGTGCAGTCGTTACACCAACTTAGACCTCTACTTGTGAAATATATACAATTACATTTTTGTTTTTTATATGTCAAATTGTCTAGCCATTTTCTTTAATCTCATAAAGTTTAAACACAATCTCTACAATTTTGACACAATAATCCACATCAATCTTGTTGGCCAAATGATATTTGCAAGCAAATAATGCAACTCTAAAGATGAACTGTGCTTCTTCATTCCACTGAATATTGCACAATATTATTAATATATGAGACAAATGTGACACCAGACATGCACACAACAAAGTTCTCTGGACTCGGTGTGTGTTTGTCCCGTGGTTGCTTGGGTTTATTCTCGTGTAGTTGAGACTGGATTTTATCCGTAAACGTCTGAATAAGCAAAAGTGGGTGAACACTGAAGATTAATAAAAAACTATTTTTAGAATGACTAGAGCAATATTGGATTGAACATTCCCAAGATGGCTATCAAGTTGAGCAGGCAGTCAGTGAACTTTTGTTGATTGTCTGTGAAGCTGAGAGACCTACCTGTGTTACTACCATCCCTCATTTAGCACAACAAAGTTGGCGGTATTGCAACTTTTGTAAAGTACCTTTTAATAACAACCATCGGGCTACCTATGAAATATATTTTTTATATGTACAGGTTTATTTATTTTTTTGTTTGTTTTTTATTAAGTAAATATTTGAAAACAAAACTTGTGGAAAACAGTTGAAAATACAGATTTAACTGAAGTATAATACAGATGTGAAGCCAAGTTATGGTTCCCCTTTACTGCTTTTTTTGGGGGTTTAGTTGCATTATTTCCTGTGTCAGCATGTTGAGAGAAACCACTGACTTAGAACACGTTTCTTCCTTAGAACAAGTCTTTTTCTGTCACTTGAAGTGATTGACAACTTGACCTCATTTGAGCAGTTGAAACTGCAGCTAAAATAATTGAAGATTAGAGGAAATAATGAATGGCTGAGAAAATGTAAAACATAGCATCACTCCTTGAGATTAAATATGATTATATTGACAGTATGTTCTTCCTGAAACTAGATGTCTGAGTTATTTGCTATTTTCTTACTGTGTTGAACTGCATTAACATCCCTTATGATTTAATGAACTGAATAGGGGCTAGTTACCCTTTTAGGTGTTGTGTGTCACATCAGAATACAATTAGAGAAGTATTTTAAGGATTTAAAAAAAAAAAGAGGAAATAAACACGTGATTTAACTTCTTGGTAGACAGTTAAAATTGTACCAGTGACATGCAGTATTTCCTACCTGAAAACTGCTTTGCTTTGGTTGGATTTTCAAAGGAAGCTGACCTGCAGTGTTTTCATCCACGCAGAAGAATGAGAAGAGTGACGATTTTAAATTTGAGTTGGTACAAAGAAAACAATTGCCCATATACCCACTCACTGCTTTCAACAGCAAGCCTCTGTTGACTGATCAGTGGCTCAAGATGATGCAGCAAGCCCAAGGACAAGGCCACTTCACTGGGCTGTTTTACTTCAGTTGGAGAGTTGGGGCGGCCTCACAATCTTTATTGTAGTTTCCTACTGGTTATAAAAGAGATCCAAATGGTACTTTCTTTCAGGGTAGCAAGTGTTCGTTCATTTGTAAACCTGAGTAGATGCTTCACAAAATCCAAACTTTGTTTGAGAAATGTTCTCCATATGAAAAGATTTTATTCTGCTTACCCTTCAATGACGAGTTGTTATGTTTTTACCTATAGATAACAGGCTTGGCTAAACTCTATACACTACCAACCCAACTTAGGAAATCCAACTTGTATTAAAGAGAATATTTCTAAACGGAACCAGATGTCTTAAATTCAGGAAAAAAAATTGAGTTTATGTACAAAAACACACTTTAAATTGGTTTTCAGGCTCTATACTAAGTATTTCATTGTAAGTCACAGAACGTTTATGCTCTCTTTCCTCTTGAAGCAAATGAAAAAAGCCACAGATTTAGCGGGGAAAAGACAAACAGCTTGAACAGACTTGACCTCGGCTGAAAAGGTGGCTCTCCACTACAGCATTCATCATTAGATTTTCAGGTTATTGAAGGGTTGACCTCTTTCCCAGAGCACATTTTTATTACCTATGCACCAATCTCAAACGGTAGTTTAGTCATAATTATTCCTCTAACCTCCTATACAGATGCAGTTGATGACCGTTATTCACTCCTGTTTATGAACATAATTCTTTGGAACAACTCTATTAAAGAACACAGAATTCCAGGATCCTGCCAATCTGTCAGGAGTTTACTTGAGCTACAACATTACTAGAATAAACCAGTCTCAAGCAACACATTTCTTATTCATTCATTACTGGTTAAGACAAAACCTGGGAGAAAGTCTTAGTTTGTGACAGAATGAAATCATATTTATGTAAAAAGCCCCTTAAGTTCCTGTTCTTTCACCATTGTGTATTGCTATTGCCAGGCAGATGCCTTACTTCAGGCTGGAAGAAGTCCTCTTCCAGATGAAAAAACAAAACATGAGCTGTCTTATTACATTAGAATACATCTGCAGAAATTAGGACCATAGAGGGAGGTAAACATGAGCTTTCAAACCGTTTTTCTTTTTACATGAAATTCATATATTCCATCCCAGACATAAGGAAATTCAGATCATGACAAAAGCATGACAACAAGGCACTTTCATTTAAAGCTGCTAATCTTAATCTGGCTGTCCCCAAGCTATGCCTTCAGCTTGTCGTATCTGATAACCTACAGCTACTGTTATCTGAATAAATTCTCTTCTTGTGCAGTTTTTGGCAGCACAGAAATGCACAGAAAGCATGAATACTGATGTATGCAGTCATTCTCTATTCAAATGGAGCTCAGATGCATCAGAGATGGCAACCAGGAATTTATTTAGTGGTTCTGGAACAGGAACATGAAGCTGCAGATTAAAATCCTGATGAATTGTAAATACTCAAATGGATTTGAGTTTAGTTTGCGTAATAGTCTTTATAACAAGTCATATTTCAGTAGATATCAGAAAAAAAAGTACATGTCAAGTGTCCTAAGCTGTGGGAGGATTCATTACATCATCTGGGTGCGCTGTACCATCTTCACATCGTGTTTTGGTGAAACATTTTAGCCCTGTGCTCGTTGAGAAAAGTCCAAAAGTTTGTGGAATATTAGCAAAGGTATAGATTATATTTTAATAGAGAAATATTTAAATTCTTTTTTCACCTGAGCAAAATATTAACACGTCTTTAAAAGCCATTAGATTTTTTTCTCAACCAGCTTGCAAACATTTATTCTTTATCAATGTATTAAGTATTTATCATTATTTATTTATCAATAATCTAATTGAAACGTTCTTATGTTATCTTTAAATTTGACCCACATTCAGTCAATAATGGACTCAATCCCAGGAGACAGACGCAGGTCTGTAATGCGTCTCAATCCACTTAGCGTCACTGAAAACAGGATGATGGCTGCTGAAGACTCCTAATAAAAGCCTTTGACAGAGTGGTATAGTTTCAGGTTTTTATTTGTCTTTTGTCCATCAGTTTTCAGTGCTAATAAGCACAGTGAAATGCAGCATTTATTGTTAAAAGTAAGCAGTGTGCTCCTGTTCCACCAGCTCTGTAGTATTAGAAAAAGTAGTGGTAGTCACTGTAAAGGTCCATTTTGTGGTTTAGTTTCAGGCTTGGCAGTGAGCGAATCACTGACAGATGCCAGAAGGCTGCTGACAGCATCAGTGATAGATTTTCTCAATGTGCTGTACAGCACAAACAGCATCTCCATTGTAATTATTTCAGTTGAACCTCAGGTGAAATCAAAACTTTCTGACAAACAGAATACTGGTAGTTACTTAATTGTTTCTGTTTGTTTCAGGTCCACGACTAGCTCTGGCAAGATTATTGTCAGGTAAGCAATCAGTTTGTTTTCTTAGTGTAGTGTAGGGGGGGCTCAAAAAAATCTATTTTAAACAGTAGTATATTCAGAAAGTTGTTTTCTGTTTTGAACAACTTCTTCGTTCCTAAAAGTTATTTTCCAAGAAGTGAAATAAAGTTCATATTGTAATCTCAAAAACAAGACAAGATGCCTCTTTTCTCCTTTGACTGAATCCTTTTAGCTTGCTGATGGAGCTGTGGTTACATCACACAAGGAAGACTCAGTGCTGTTGGTGTTTAGACGTGTGCAGTGCGTTTCAAAGGGACAAACTGTGGACATTAACGATGGCTCAGTTATAGGCCTTAGGCTACTTCTTCCCAGTTGTCTGTATAACTGAGCAGAACGTTTGCTCTATCGTCAGTGGCCTGATCTTGTGAAGTTTAATGAATTTCTCTGAAAGAGACTTATCATCATCTAGCTCCAAACAAGTCTAATGTTGTCTGTCGCTTGCAGACGAGATTAGACTTGTCTGTGTGCAGCTTTGTTCCTCTTTTGGGTCTGTCCACATGCTCTGCAGAAAGATCAACAGCATTCAGTGACTCAGTTGAGATTTGTTCTGTTTTCTCCTACTTTGCTGCCACAGTTTATACACTATATGGTATGATTATGCTGACAGTGACTTTACTTGTCTGTATGAGCATATATGGAGGTGAATCTGAATAATTACAATGCTGTATGCAGTATCTGCAGATTCACTTTGCACCTGTTTGTCATCAAGACGAACATTAACATTGTTAACATCTGTTCCATGCCCCAGATTTCCACCCGATCACCACCTAAGATTTCATTAATGTCTGGATTGCAAATGAAGCTCACTTGGCCCTTTCCTGGCTTTCTTCTGTTTGAAAAAGGTTGAAATCATGTGCTCGTTTGACCATACAAACCCTCTTGTCGTATTTCAGAGCAGCGCTGCAACCCTGGGCAGTTTGCCTGCCGCAGTGGGAAGATGCAGTGTATCCCGATGTCCTGGCAGTGTGATGGCTGGACTGCATGTGAGGACAAGAGTGACGAGATGGACTGTCCCTGTGAGTATAGCTCAAGCACTTTTATACCCACTCTGTTACCTGTCATCTAAAATGATTGTTAAAGTGGAAAGAATAGCTTTGTGTAGCATCTTTTTTAGTTTTTGTGATACAGCTGACTAACCTCCTAGATGATCTGGTCACATTTGTATTATGTGTTTAACGCCACTAAACCCCCAACCTCCCTTGAAACACAACCCAGTCCATCCGATGTGGTTTTTAAGTCTGCAGGTATAGAAAAATTAGTCCTAGTCCCCAGAGTGGATCAGCACACTGACTAACAGACAGCAGGAGGAGGCAGTGTTAAGTTCTTAGTGGGTCCACATGTGTCTGTGTTTTTGTTTACAATTAGTTGATCTCTTGAACAGTGTATAGATGTTGTAGTGCTAAGCCTTTAACCAAAATCCCTTTGTTTTTCCCTTAAATTCAGAAGACTTATCCCCAGATCTCTGACCGCATAATGGGAATTATTGCAAGGATTGAGTACAGCATGTGACCTTCATACAGGAGTAGTTTTGCATGCTTGGTGTTATCATTGTAGGCCTACAGCTGATTTAGGTTTAACACTGGACTCTATTCATTCTTCAGTAAGGGAACAATTGTTTGGCAGGCAACTGCACAGACTGCTAAAGAAGAAACTTCCTGCCTTCTTTGTTTATTCATCTAAATCGGTTACTTTGGAACAAATGCATATATACAGTGTTAGAAAGCAAATAAATAAACTTGAAGCTGAAAGTAATATAATAATGTGCAAAAAAGCAGCAGTTTGAGGAGAAACAAGAAAATCCAAACAATGGCTTCATATGCCTCAGCAATGGGTCATTGTTGAATTGACAGTGCATGACAATCGATGTCCCTGTTTGGGATTATCTCTTTGTTCAATAACACAAAAAGGTGGTGCAATCTCTCTCAGTAAAACCATATTTGTAAATACCAGAGAAATGGGTTAATCACCTTCGTATTGTTGACTGAAAACATTAAATACTTGGGAGACGTAAAATATTGACAAACTGTGTTGGCGTATGCAAATATGTATGATTGAATTACTACAGTCAGAAAACAAATTAAACAGCAATTGCATAAATGCAAAAAAAACAATGTTATGTCAAAAAAATTTAAACAAAGATTTTTTTATCAAGTTCCTCTAAATTTGAATTGCTATAATTTTGTTTTCATTACAGCTGGGTTGTTATTTTCCAGGAGCAGTTCCAGTAGTTGAAGCTCCCCTAAATTATTGTTGTTTGTATAACCTGCCAATATTTGCAAAGCATGTATCAAAACACCAATTTTGGATGGTAAAGGGTATGTTTTTTATTTGTGTGTGTATTTGCTGACTACCAGACCATTAGAAGCTATTGAAGTATAATTTTTCATTCAAGCCACTCTCCTCTACATTTTCTTCCACACAATAATAACTGTCGATACGATATTTTTTTGCTAGAAATTCATGTTGACGTCTTCTCAAGAGTGGAGATTATTAAACATTGTGCCAATGTCAAGATTCTTCCCTCAGTTCAGATTTTAATCTCTTTACACACCTGATTATACAGCATCTACATGAGGGTAAAATCTGCACGATCAGAAGAATTTATCCTTTTTTTATGACTGGCCTCAGATCTGTCTGCTTTCTTTGTTTACTCAAAGTTTGTTTTTTTGAATGTAAAAACAATTTGCACATTGTAAACAGTTTACAGGGAACATATTTGTCTTAGTAATAAATGCAAAGTAGTGACAGTCAATTTCTTTTTCCAACAGCTATAAAGGAAGAGGTTCGTTTTGGGAATGGATATGACCAGGGAGACGACGTCATTGGTGTGGCTCAGCCTGTGCGCTTCAACAGTAAGCGTCCCACTTTGCTTGTCATGTGCTGCGGTGTCCATGACAGCTAACAAAGTCACCTCTCCATCCACAGAGAAATGTCCCAGCGGGTGGCACCACTATGAGAAGACCGCCAGCTGCTACAAAGTCTACCTGAGGAACGAGAACTACTGGCAGGCAGTGGACACATGTCAGAAAGTCAACGGCTCTTTGGCTACGTTTGTGACCAACGAGGAGCTGCAGTTCATCCTGAAGATCGAGGTGGATTTTGATGACAAAGTCTGCGAGCGCAGAGACCAGTGCAAGTGAGTATCTGCTGAACATGTGTGCTAAAGTCAGCTGTCATGTTTCATTCACCAAACTTTAAAGTCAGACTCTAGAGGTTAGAACATTTAAGTGGCAAGTGTAGTCTCTAACTTATTAAACTGATGTGTTTGACCTTGCTGACCTGATTTAGTTTTTATTATAAAAATGTAAGTAGGTTGTATCAGATCAGGGAGTAATGGTGCTCTTTTACTGGTCGCAGGCCATCTAGTGGCGAGAAGTGGATAATACCTTCAAACAGATGCTGTAAATATAGTATTGTGTTTTCTCTTTTAAAAAAACATTGTTTTTTTTTCAGGTTTTGGGTTGGTTACCAGTATGTTATTACCAATCAGAGCCACTCCTTGGAGGGACGTTGGGAAGTAGCATACAAAGGTAGGAAATATTTAATTTATTTCTTTAAGAATCTGTTGTTGTTGTTTTTTGTAATTTTAGCATATTTATGAGTAAATTGTTGATATTATGTGTCTATAAAGGGTCCATGCAAGTGTTTTTGCCTCCTGAGAGTCTTGCAAAGTTTGGAGAGACCTCTCCCTCCCAGGACAACATCTTCTGTGCCCAGCTCCAGCGCTTTCAGATCAGGAGTATGAATGAGCGAGGCCTGCATAGCTGGCATGCTGAGAACTGCTACAAGAAGTTCCCGTTCCTGTGCAAAAGGAGTATGTGCTCATGTAGTATGTTCCATCACAAATGTCAAATCAGCTAGATATGTGTATTTTGGAGCATGTCTTGATGTTTTTATTCCCCTTGCAGAGCAAACGTGTGTGGACATTAAAGACAACGTAGTAAATGAGGGCTACTACTTCACTCCGAAGGGAGACGATCCGTGCCTGAGCTGCACATGTCATGATGGCGAGCCGGAGATGTGTGTGGCTGCGTTGTGTGAGCGGCCGCAAGGCTGTCAGCACTTTCGTAAGGATCCCAAAGAGTGCTGCAAGTTTACCTGCCTGGATCCAGGTACAACCATGATGTATCTCACTGTACATTATTTAATTTACTGCATTAGTGAGTAAAAAGATGGTTAAATTTTCTCTCAGGTTATTTAGACTTTGTACACGGGGAGGTTTTTTGTCCCACAAGCATTAACTCAGGGTCCAACAGGTTGCACAACATAATACGTATTTTGTTATTTTAATCAGATGGAAACAGTCTGTTTGACTCGATGGCGAGTGGGATGAGACTGATTGTCAGCTGCATCTCGTCCTTCCTCATTCTCTCTTTGCTGCTCTTCATGGTGCACAGACTCCGTCAGAGAAGACGTGAACGCATTGAAACGCTGATTGGAGGAAACCGTAAGCATGATGCCTGTTGGAATAGTCAAACACACTGAATGATTTTAGGTTTTTCATTCAATCCCTCAGTTGGTGTGAAACACAAAGCGTTCACTTTTTGCCCTTTAAATGGAATAACTGCATTAACACAGTTACATAAACCCTCTTGTCCAGCTTCTCACACCTATTTGTTTATCTGTGTCTATTTACTCAGTGCACCACTTTAACCTTGGAAGACAAGTCCCAGGCTTTGACTATGGGCCGGACGCCTTTGGTACAGGTCTCACGCCTCTGCATCTGTCTGACGATGGAGAGGGAGGTGCTTTTCATTTCCAGGAGCCGCCTCCTCCATATGCAGCCTACAAATACCCTGACATCCAGCATCCAGATGACCCCCCTCCTCCATATGAAGCCTCCATCAACCCAGACAGCCTCCTCTATGTGGACCTTGGTAGGTGCCCATCCTTTCTCTTGTTTATGAATCTAATCATGTGCAGAGTAATCAGCTTTAATCATCCTTTCCACTTTTTGTTGTTGCTTCCAGGGCACAGCGGGGTTTCCATGGTGCCAAGACAGATGAACACCGTTGGAGACGTGTTCCAGACCGATGTTCCCAACATGCCCGGTCCTCGGCCAGACTCAGCACCATCTTCTCAGGAGAGGGAGGACTCCATAGATAGCAGCACCCTCCTGGTGGGGCCTGACACGCCAACAGATGGCCACACCCCCACTTCCATGTCTGCAGACTGCGCCTCCTCCCTCAGCACCATGGTATAGGGCCGCCAGCAGACTTCAGGGAGCTGCACCCCCTTATTTACCCGCTGGCTGAGGCACGTTGGATGTGTGTTCTGTGCCAGGAGAGGACACAGCAGACTGTGTCGTTTAATCCTGACTGCAGGGGGCAGAAATAAAAGTTTGTACAGACATCAGAAGCTGGAGCAGCTGCTTTCATTGAGATGCAACAGCATCAACGGCTCTTTTTCTGAAGACAGCTGTCCTGCACAGCATTCATTTTTGTTTTTAGAAGGGGAGGGGTTTTGTTGTTTTCTTTTAGACACTGGCACCTGAAGGAGCAGTGAGTACTGATTCGGTACAGACAGGAAAAACATTTAGGCTGAGGTGGCTGCACTTCCACCTCTAGTGCTGACTGAACAAAGCTTAAAAGTGGCCGAGACACCCTGCTGTAAATACCTCCCCCGTCAAAACTGTATTTCTTGTCTGTCTCAGTATGGCAAAGAGCAAATAATGATGATGAAACCAGCATTTTTGCTTGTGTGCTTTTTGTTAGCATCATTCTTGATGAAACTGATGCATCCATATTGCTCTCAAAGCTACAATAACATCCACAATTTGTGCCACAGCATGACCCAGAGTCAGATTTCTATTTGCTCATAAAAGCCTTCTTTAACTCCCATTTTTATTATCTGACACATGAATCTGTCTTCCAGATTTACAGTGTGTATTTGCAGAGCATGAAGTTTTGTAGTTACCAGCTTAAGAAGGTACAGTTAGTTTCCTGCTGTTGAGTTTTTATTGGGCAATTCTGACAAAACTTTGGATATCAGAAGACCAATATTGTGATACTGATAAATATGACTTCAGTTTTGTGTTCTGTTTGATAATTTATGATTGCAGGTTGTAATCTTGGTGGTTTGATTGTGGGATAGATGTAGGCTGATTTCCTTGTTAATCAATGCAGTGATGAAGACTTTCCAAGTGTATGTGTGAAGATAAGGGATGATATTCTGTCTTTAAAA
>JBAMHW010000021.1:14187742-14223322 GCA_037177495.1 Rhadinocentrus ornatus
ATATATACAAACAACCACACAAAATGGACACAAGATGCAAACAAGGCACTGTTGGAATGCTACTACTCTAGTAACCCTTGTGAGAGCGACTACATGAGGAGAATTTTGAATATAAGAACGCTTCAATACCTGCATGCTATTCTATACAAGATGAAACATCCAAGCTCCATGAATACATCAGGAAGATAGTCCCAAGGGATGAAGCACTGAGTGAATGCCTCAGGCAATGGAACCTGGAGGACAATTAAATGGAGGAACTATCATGGGAGGACAAGCCCCTGCACGGGATGTTCCACCAAAAGATAGCTGAAGTGGATGAACAAGTCCTACCGATGGCTAGAGGCCTGGACTGAAGGACAGCACAGAGGTGCCAATCATGGCAGCACAGGAGCAAGCCTTGGGTACCAGGGCAATCGAGGCCCAGATCTACAACACCAGGCGGGACCCTAGGTGCAGGCTGCGATAAGAGGCCTGAAACAATCGAGCACCTCACAGGGTGCAAGATACTGGCAGGCAAAGAACACATGGAACGCCATAACCAAGTAGCCGGCATAGCGTACAGAAACATCTGTGCAGAATATGGACTGGAGACCCCTAGGTCACATTGGAAAACACCTCCCAAGGTGGTGGAGAATGAGAAGGCTAAGATCCTGTGTGATTTCCAGATACAAACCGACAAAATGGTGGTGAACAACCAACCAGACATTGTGATCATGGATAAGCAGCAAAGGAAAGCCGTAGTCATCAATGTAGCCATCGTCAATGATGGAAATATCAGGAGATAGGAACACAAGAATCTGGAGAAATACCAAGGACTCAAGTAAGAACTGGAGAAAGCCTGGAAGGTGAAGGCAACAGTAGTACCAGTGGTCATAGGAGGACTGGGGTCGTGCCCCCCACACTGGAGACGTGGCTCCAACAAAAACCTGGAGAAACATCAGACATCTCCATTTACGAGAGTGCCGTCCGAGGAACGGCTAAGATACTGAACAGGACCCTCAAGCTCCCAGGACTCAGATAAAGGACCCGAGCTTGAGATGAACAGCCACCTGACCTACCCAGGGAAGATGGGAAGGTGGGTGAGAATTTATATATATATATATATATATATGGACTGTGGACTATGTTTTAACTGAGTGAATCCTGGTAATCTGAAATGGATCACATGACCCTGCATGACCACATTGATTACCTTTTGCAATTTATGAAGATTTGGTATCAGTTTGAGTATGTGAGCTCATTTGAGACCGTTGTTATTTTCATTCACTCTTTTTATGTTTCACATTGAGCATGCCATCTTCATGAATAAAGAAACAAAAAACTATTGCTGATGGTTGTATGCAAAATTGCTTTATTTTTTTTAAATTTTTTATACATTTGTCATATAATAAATAGACACGAGAAACCGGCTGATGCTTTAGACGTCATCCCATGCCGATTCTGCACCTTTTTTTTGTTTTTTATTTTTTGATTCTCCACACCGCAAACAACCTTTCATAGAATTTACAACACAAAGTTAAAAAAAAGAAGAAGAAGCTTGACACAAGCTGAATTTCCTGCTGCCAGCTCAGTGCTCATCTCGTCATGATACATGGATGTCTGAGCTGTGTTCACTTAGCTAATCCCAGGGAACAAATATATATAATATTCACAGTTACATTATTTACACATTTTAGGATTACAACGCAAATGGGCAGAAAAGGAAGACGTTTCTACAAGAAACAATCTTTCAAAAGGGATGTGGAGACTTTTCCTGTACATAGTGGACCTTTGTCTTTAAATAAACAACCCTTTTAACCATCAGATTCCTTTACAGATCCCTGAAAATGTTTTAAATACTCAGTCTTTTGTTTAAAAAAAAAGGGAGAAAGAAAATGCATTTAAAAAGTGTTACCTCTCTGAAGATTAAAAAAAAAAGCTTTAGATCTTCTGTACAAGTAATCATATACAATATGAACATTAGTGGTGAAAAAAAAAAAGGAAAATCTCCATTAATAATCCAGGTGAGTAAAAAAGCAATGACTGACTTGGTCTTTGAGAGGGAACTGACTGGTTTAAAGAGGGTATGAAGCAGAAGTGCAAGCCTTGAGTGCATTCAGTACTTTTTCTTTTGTCTTAATGAAATATAAAGAAAGAGCAACCCTCGTGTAAGGAGGTCAGAAGAGACTATTCAATGACGCTGCAAACATTAAACACTGGTAGAAAAACAAGAAACACATGAGCACACAGATATCAGCCAGTCATCCTGGGTACAAATAAAGGAAGCCAAAACATCAACCCAAAATAGGCAAAAATTCATTGCACATGCTTGTTATAACACAGGAACAGACAGCAGCCTCATCAGATTAAAGAAATAGTTTCACATTCATATGGCACTTAAAATAAGAGATAATAATAACACCTCTGAAGCTGAAAACTCAGATTAGCTTGCTGCTGCTCAGTGGATGAAGACAGGATGTGATTTTGCTTCTATTTTCTTACTGTGCATGATTGGTTCTGCTTGCAGCCTACAGGGGGCAGTACACTCACATTCTCAAATTATCAAGAAACAATCATCTCAATTAAGCCTCATTCACACTTAAGTACACACATAGTGTCTTTGAAAAGGGAAAAAAGCATGAAAACTACCCAAATAAAACGAAAAACCACAACACTGGAATATGATTAATGCAAATTCTGCACCTCATCTTAAACTTTTGCATAAACTAACAGGAAGCAGCATGATCCATTTTTAGCTTGTGGAAGTTGGAGAGTTGTTTGAATATTCCAGGTTTTCGCAGCATGATTTAACCATTTTGTGTTGCTCGAGATGCTTTGTTTTAGTTTGATTTATTTCAGGGGAAAGTGATGCAGAGGTAGCAGCAAGGAGCTTCGCTTTCCTGCCACCTGCTGCTGGATGGACGTCCTCCCCCTCCCTTCCACCTTGTGGAAGTTTGTGCGTCTCATCAGTGTTTGTAAGCAGCTGAACATGTGTTTCTACTGGGTTTTGTTTTTGTGTACCACATCTGGTGTGGATAAAGCTTATGAGAAAAAGGAGAAAAGAAAGGTCTCAAGATTTTGCACAAACCAGAATGGATGTGGAAGGAAATATGTTGAAATACTGTCCAATGCTGAGATGAGAGGAGAAAATGTTGCACCAACAAGGTGTGTTTACACAAAGAAAAAACATGTGTTTTTCCTGTTAAGAGCACCATAAATCGTAAACAATCTAAAGTTTAATGTATGGAGGGTGCAGTACAGGTAGCTTAGCTCTATCCAGGTGACTCAACACCTTTTCTCCTCGCTTAAATTCATTCCACCATGTCCAGGTTCTGGCAAAAAGTCATGGAAACTTAATAGCCAGTGTTTTTCCACCGTGGGAGATTTTTCTGACCTGGACTGGACGTTAATTGAGCGTTCCCCTGCAGTTCTCTGCCCCACACAAACACGGGATCTTCTCGTCTTCGATGGGGAACTTGTAGTCATAAGTGATCTCCTCATTGACATTAATCTGCTGTCTGGAGTAGATCACAATCTTCTTCTGTGACTCCACTGTGATGACTTTAGCATAACAGTTAGGCTGCAAGGAAAATAAGAAATAAAACTTAAATAAGAACTTTTTTTTTCTAAGCTTGGATTTGTACATTGCACTAATCCTGATGTTGTCTTACATTGCAGCTGTGGTTGATGAAACGGGCAAAGTTGCCACACTTGGTAGCATCTATGATGGTGTCGTGGTCTACCCGGAACATGTAGCTGCTACCGATACCCTCCTCTTCGTAGCGCTTCTCTCTCATGTCGGCAATCACCTGTCAGGGAAGATTGTCACTTGTTAGATGATGTAATGAACAGATCACTGGATTATTTATTATATTCTTACTATTGCTTGTGTAAAGTTATCTGGAGTAAAACTTTACTGGAGAAAAATGAACACGATGGAATTTAATGTTGTGACATTGCATAGACTTAAAACAATGTGTGAATGTGTGCTGTAACAGTGGTCTAACAAAATATTATTGTTAAAGATTTATTTTTGGCCATTTCCATCTAAGGCCACTGAGACCTGTGCTGTTCAGATATGGTGCAAACAGGTGTCCAGGGTGATCTGATCCCAGATGTGAACGTACTTAGACGACACAATGAGGTTTGTTAACATGCACACCAAAAATCTGATCATTACCTGTTTTTTGGAGTTATCAAAAAACTCAAGTGATCGTATAAACAGCATAATCCAATATCTTTTATCAGATAACTGCCACTATCAAGTTATGAGAAATCAGGATTTAAAGGCCTAGATTTCTCTGCAATACTCTGATATCTTTGTTCATGTAAATCCATATATACAAGTTATTTAGTGTTTTACATCTGCGCACATGCAAAAGAATCCTTTAACAAAGGAAGTTAAAAAAACACGTTAAAAAGGAGGCTGGAAAAAAAACAAACAAGCTACACAGTCATAACCCAGGCAGAACAAAAGAAAAACAAACTGGGCAGCAGCGGGACATGTGGATATTCTCAATCCTTGATGGGAGAAAATATTACAATGGGGACATCTCCTAACAAGTGTCTGTTAGAATGGTCCTGGCAGGTTATATCAGAACCGTTGACCAGACCAGCATGTGCTGGAAGTTTTTAAGGGTGGCTAAACGGGAAAATAACATCGTTTTTTATATGCTAATGAACTCTTGGGTCACAGACCTTTTTCTACACTCGACAGGAACGGTGTAGATGTCCAACAAACGGACGATTCAGCCTCATCAGTGTCACCAGTTAAGCCTGTACAGCACTGGTAATTTTGTTTTCTCCTTGGGATGTAGATTTAACCTGAATTATGTTTCATTTGTATGAGTAGTACAGGTGGGTGTGCACAAGGCAAACAAAGAATAAAAAGCACATAGCATTTGTTTATGGGGCACAATTCCTCCTCTTGAAGTATTAACCAAGTAAAGCATTGGAACGCAGTCTATTTTGCAGACTTAATAGCTGCCACATCTAGGCAACTAACGGCAAGACAGTTGGCGCTGCCACGTTCAACAAAAACTGGATGTTTTGAAATAACGGAAGGTGAAATTACCACACATCTACATCGTCTGAAATGAATCTGATAATAGGCTGGTAACATAAACACAGCCTTTAGAATATCATAATTCAGAAGTGCACCTAAACACATAGGATCCGAATATTACAATCTGAATATTACTAGATATCTGATCCATTCAGATCCAGGGTAGCTTGGGACATTTGAGGCCAAATTCTCAGAAGAATGTGAATGCATGTTGTTTGGGCAATATTGGGGATTCTGCAGAAATAGCAAGCACTTGTTCACGCATCAGCAGTATTGTAAAATTGCAACACCGGGTGCTGTAATCTTGCTTTAGCTAGCTAGATAGCTAGTTAGATGAAAAAAATTTCTTTAGCTTGATTTAATCAAAAACAGGACAACAAATTGCCCCAGTCAGTCTTGTTTTCATCTCTTCTAATATAGACCAAACACAAGAAGAGTATCCCTCCTCTTCTTTCTGGCAGAGTAGGGAACTTGTGCCCCCTTCCAGCCAAAAACAAAAGTTCATTATCCCTTTAAGGATAAGAATTATCCATTTTTATATACAGCAGGAAAGTGATCACTGAGACACACAACATCCAACAATCAGGATAGAAAACATCAGGTCTGAACAGGAACACAGTCTCAATGAAGATGGAATAAATTATTTGTATTTGGAAAAAAAAAAGTAAACACTTGTTTAGACATAGAAAATCTACTCGGCACAAACCAGTCAACCATGTCTCACCTGTCTGATGTTCTGGCCCACGTACTCAATTACCATTTCATCTGCAGCAATTGGCTCCATAGCAAACAGACCCCACTCATGGATGTGTGATTTACAGAATCTGATCTTCTTCTTACGGAACTGATAGAGACAAAGTGCCAAATTAATAACGTAATAAAAAGGTTAATAGTTGAAGAAAGGTACAAACTATAAAAACAAGTGAAACTGACTTTTTGCTACAATTATAAAATAAGCCTTCTTTTTTATTACTTTTCATTTGTGTGCACCAAATTTCCCACCAGGTAACAGTAATGGTGACTTTGGTTTACCTTCAGCTGGTTAAACTTGAGCAGGTCACTGTCGCATGCGAACGAGGACAGCAAACGTCGTTGCTCTGACCGGCGCTCCGAGCCAGCTCTGGTGGAGGCGTGGACCTGTGCGGGAATACTCATACCCTGCACAGATGATGACAAGTTCACACACAGGTTAACATGCTCCAGTGCCTCTGTTTCCTTTATATGTCAACTGTATTCAACCCAGCAGCTAACTTAGGTAATGCAATCTGTCTTCTTCTACCTGTGTGTCCACCGGCAGCTCCTCTGACTGTAGTCGTGTGCTCTGTAGATACTTGATCTTGTCCTTCTTGTCAATTTTGTAATATCCCTCACTTCGCGCACAGCCGGTTGAGTGATCCCTCATGCCATCATCTCTTCTCTTTTTCTTCACTCCAGGGATGTTGGTAGGTGCAGGGAAGTCAAAGAAGTAACCAAAAACAGCAAAACCTTTGCAGCTCAACTCTACATTTGATGATTCCTTTTTTTTTACCAGCAGAGGGCGCTGATCTTTGATGTTATTTTTTAAAATATCAAAACGAACTAATTGCCTTTTTTCTCTAGGCTGTCAAGTACGTTATAACTTTATTTAAAAGAAAGGGACGTAAAGATAAATACTGACACTTTGTGTAAATGGGTAAATGTTAAGAAGTAAAGGATATGAGGATGGTTTACCCAGAGCGTGTCATTAAGCCAGTCGTTGCCATTATCCTGCTGGAGCATCTTGTCATACGTGATCTGCAGGAGCCGTATGTCCTCCTCATCTATGCCTTCATTCCAGATGTCGTACAGAATGGTCATCTCCTCAAATTCAGAGCGTGGGTTGAAAAATGACCGGGGTGGTGTGGTTACGGGTGACAGGCTGCCCAACAGTATCTCCTCCCAGCACCGCCGCGACCTCCGAGCCGGCTTCGTGGCCACAGGTGCCTCCTCTTTATAAGAAAGGAAGCTATCTTCACCAAGTAACATGGTCTGAGGGTCTCCTTCTCCTTCCCGGAAGTCCAAGCTTGGGTGTTTGGGTGACTTAGCAGACAACATTTGCATCGATAAATCTCCCAGATGTGCTTCCTGAGAAAGAGCTGTGGAATTGGAGGAGAGCTCATCCTCTGCAGACACAGCTGAGGTCTTTTTGCCTTTGGGTCGTCCAGGTTTCCTCTTTGATGGGGTGGTGTCTGATGGTTCAGGGATGTCTACAGAGAGACCAGTTGGTAGACTTTCAAGGAGGCTGGCTGAATGGTCTGTGCCAGCTGACAGGGCCTGGTTTGGCAGGGTGTTGATGGGTGGCTCCTTAAAAACTGGTCTATCATCGAGGCTCTCAGAGGATATGTTCCTATTAAGTGTCAGCGCTGTGGGGTCAGGGAAGACAGGGGTGAACGTTAAGTCTCTTCCTGGAGTACGAGGGATTCCAGCACTTAGAACTGGGGATTGTGCAGGGTAAGAAAAGGGACTACCAGGGATGTGAGGGGAGCTAAGCAACAGACTGCTACCTGTCAGAGGGGCATCACTACCAGGTGTGATGGGCACGGTGTCAGTGCTCTGGGATTTACCCAGACTTCGGGCACGCTCCATCAAGTCCCTGCCCGGAGTGCGGGGGATGTCCTCATCTGTGGGGAGCCTGGGCCGCTGGGAAAAGTCAGGCAGAGGGCCAGTAGGCGGGTGGAGGAGGGAACGACCTTCTACTGTAGGGTGAGGAGGGAGAGGGAGGTGAATTAAAGATGTGAAGCCTGATTTGGGGACAGATGCATTTGGATCTAACTGGGAAGCGGTTAATCGACCAGGAGTGCAGGGTACTTCTTCAGACTCCGCTTTACCTTTGGATTTAGTCTCCCGGTCACTCTTAATAAGGGCTCCTGTAGGAGTGGGTGGCCGAAGGTTTGCTACATGCTCCAGAGGTTCAGATTTCCCTATGATGTTGCCATGGACATGAATCTCTCGCTCTATGACTAAAAGACAAGAGAATATATTACTTTAATCTAATCTCCAAGATAACACATTTTATGACAGAAGAGGGAGCAGACACTCACCTGGGACACCTTTAGGTGATGGCGGCTTTAGGTCCTCAACCTCCTCCTTTGGACTGGGAGGCCTGCGTATGGACTTGGTACTTAGCTCTTCCCTGTCCTTTGGCTCCTCCTTGACCTCCCTGACTTGCCCTGTTGGAGGACTTGGAGGTTTGGTGTCTGCGTCCCTGTCCTCCTCATCGGAGGATGAAGATGAAGAGCATGAAGAAGAAGAGGAGGACTCCGCATCTTTGCCATCCTCTACATCTGTTGCTTTTGTCAATTTTTCTTCCTCCTCTTCTTCTTCTGAGCTTAACTCGTACTCAGAGGATGAGCTTTCTGCCGAGGAGTCTGAGCTGGCTTTGGAGGAAGCTGAACTTTCAGCTTCTGCAAGAGACAAAGCAAGACATCATGAACAACAGGAAAATAACAGGAACCAACCAGATGCTTGTGTAAAATATTTAAAGTACCATCATCAGATGAATCTGAGGATGCACTACCACTGGATGACTCCCTCTCCTCCTCATCATCACTCTCCTCATCACCACTTTCCTATAAGTTGACCAGACAAATCATAAAAAACAATTATTAGTGGGGGGGGGGGATCAAAAATTATGTACAACACTGGTTTTATTTTATGACTAAGCAAACCTTGCCCGCAGAGAGCCTGTCTGTAGCCTTCCCTTGATCGCATTCTTCATCCTCCCTGTCAGACAATGACTCCTCCTTTCCTGATGTGTCTGCCTCCTCCTCTCCCTCACTGTCCAATTCAAGCGGTCGCGCGTGCCGTCGCTTTGCTGATGTGCTGTCGCCATCCATTTTGGAATCGTCCAAAGGGAACTCAGCTGTATCTCGATCCCGGTCTGACAGAAGTTTACCACCAGGAAAATGAGGTTTAGGAAAAGACTGCATGAATAGAGTATCAGATTTGTTTTTACAGCAGAGGGTTACCTTCATCCTCCAACTCGTCATCCACAGGGGTGGACGGTCTGGCTCGTTTACTGTCTCCTGCTGCAGCAGCCTCAGGTGGATCCTTCCTTTTTACCTGTGCACAAAACCCAACTTTTCAGCACTCACCTGGGGCAAATACTCCCTTCGCCATGTTTTGTGAAAATGTAAATCTTACCTTGAAGGAGGGTAAGCGTATGGCTCCTCGTAAACCAATTCCAAGACCCATTCCCTCGTAGCTAAGCCCCTCACCCTTGTTCCAGTTTTCAAGCAGACTGGAACCAATCATCTCTTTGGGTTTGGGTCTGTCTTCTTCTTTTACTTCAGCACCCTTCACTGGAGTCGAAGATGTCTGACAAAAACAAAAAGAAAAGAAGAAGAAGATATTTTTTTTCTTACTGCTCCAGATGGCAAAACAACTCATAAGTTTCCAAAATCAATCATTTTCAAACTGCTTTTCAATAAACTATAAGAAAATTGTGAAAAAAAACTCCCACTGCAAGCTGCAAAAGGCGACATCTTTAGATTGTCTGTTTCACCTAAACCAACAAGCTAAAGCTAAACAGTTTCATTTTCAATTAAATAACACAAGCAGCAACAAATCCTCACAAGTTAGAAACGGTGCCCATTCAAAATCTTCCCTTGACAGATTACTTAAATGATTGATTAGCAAAATTGTTGACTTTACTAAATGAACTCTTACCATATTTCAGCACTATTTGCATTAATATCAACAACAAGACAAATCAGCTCAGATAAATCTATTACGGCACTAGTTAGTTGTGACAGCTGCCATACTATTAATTCAAAACTCTTGGCTGTGCTAACAAGTTGACCACAAAGAGGCAAATCAGCTACAACTACACAAACATATTATCCTCTGCAGAAAGTATTAGGTAGTACAAACATGAATGAGTGTTGCTGATTTCACTATGATTTTTTTTCCACTTACCTTTGCTGAATGCTCCTTCTTATCCCACCACTCATCAAAAGCTCTGAAAGCCACCACCTCAACCATTTTGCGATTAAGGTCCCTCTTCATGATGGCCTTCAGCTCTTTGACAATGACCAGCAGCACGCCATCAACAGTGGCCTTGTGGGGATCCTCCTTCTTTGTCTCATACCCAGGAGGAGGAACCGTTGGATTGAACTTTGGTAGACTGGAATGCTGCCACTGTTGATCAGCTGCTCCTGTATTAGCAGGTGTAGCACCCATAGAAAGAGGTGGGTAGGGTCCCCCAAATTGCCCAGATCCACCACCATCAATAAAATGAGGGTATGGGTAGGGCCCTCTAGTCTGAGCTATGCGACTCAGCATCTGCTGCTGCATTTGGAAGGACATTGGGACCGTGCTCCAGTGCTCCCACCGTAGACAATTCATCAGCTCCATTTGCATCAGGGACATCATGCCAGTAGGGTAGTGACCCATATGTGCAAGCATATGGGGAGGCACTCCAGGGTGACCACCCAAGTGAGGGGCCAGGTGAGGATGCGGGATGGGAAAACCGGCTTGGTGTTGCAAGGGGTGGTAGCCAGCAGTGTGGATGGGAATGGTCTGCATTGGGGACACTGCAGAGTTTACAACAATGTCCTTGTCACAGTCTCCACTGGTTATTGGTGCCCCTGGCATCTCGTCATCAGAGATTTCCATATCTTCTCCTGACGACTGATGCCCCTGTGTGAAAAAAGGACAACCTGTCAAACCTGTGTACAATCTGTGTAATCATCTGCCATTGCGTTGAGATCAGGTCAGCTACTTAACTTACTGTTATCTATATATTTTTTTTTCTTTGTTTTTACTATTTGAAAAAAAACAGAGCTGGATGTTGGATGGAATTTCACAGGTTCAAACACAGAGTCAAAACATGTTCGCAAATCATTGATTTTCTTTTAGGGAGGGTGGTGGGGGATGTTACATGTAAACAACAATGACAGAATTAACAGACTAGAACAATAGCGTAAAAGGAAAAGTGCTGCCAACCTGCAATATGTGACTGCTTTTGATATTCATGGGATGGCGGTGAGGAACATATTTAATATGTCATTGCCAAAGTGAGAGCTGACACCTTGGTACTATTTCAAAACGAGAACCGCAAATTACTTCAAACCTGATCTAAGTTCAAAGTTTTGTATGCCCACCAATCCAGTCAAACACAGCTGACCCATGTCTTTGGTCAGTGTGTTTTAAAACAGAGCTGTTTGTTCAGGCAACGTTGTGTCAAGAATGATGCAAGACTTTAACATCAAATACACATCACAACGAAGTCTCTTCTGTTGTAGAATAAAAGAAAGTGATCCCTGTCACAATGGCTGGAGAAATTAAACTAAGCAGTCAACTCAGCACGGGAGGGGCATCGCTACCCAAATGACCCGTTTACACTGTTTGCTTTGTGATAACTTGGAATATGAGAACAGAGACGCAATCCTGCCTGTCAGGCTCAGCAAAAACCAGGAAGTGAGGTTCTGAATGGGGCCAACAGCCAAACTGTGTTTTCCTCCATGTGCATGTGTGTTAGAAAGAGGAAACAATACCCCTTCATTCTGCAACAGCAGAATGACTTGTATTTCTCCTTTCAAAACAGAGAGCAAAATGTACAAATACAACATCTCTGTACAATGTTTTATAATCAGATCAGCTTCATTTTGTGAAGGAAATTCTCATTTCTCAGCCAGTTCTATATCATGCAAGATGTGTTTTTGTTGTTGGAGGTGTGACTGTTTGATTTGTGCATATTTCAGTTAAGTAGCAACAAACTGCCAACAAGTAGCTACCTTTAAAGAAGGTATTTGTTTAATTTTTATGCACATTCACTTTATAAAACTTCTAGTACTGCAGATAAGAGTTGATTTACAAACACCAACAAAAACAATGAAAGAGGTTTACTACTACTACTACTACTACTATCTCAATCTGAAACTACACCTGACTTCCTGTGTCCCCTGAATAACTGCCATTCACAGCTGCACACATACCATCAGCCCCACAGTACTACCAACTAGTCAAAACTTAAATAAGAGCCGATTACAGCAGCATCTTTTGCTGTCTCTTGAAAAATCAAACAAATCTGAAACATTTAAAATGTAGTTATTTTCAAATACATGTCTGCACCTTACCGTGTCTATTTTATCAGTGGGAGTATGGCCTCGAAAAGGTCCATCTTTGAGGTCATTGTTGTTTGCCTTCTCATGCACAGGAGAGCTTATTCTCTTAATCAATGAAGCAGTTCCAGGAATGGGCTCGTCATCATCCGAGTCTGGCAGTGGTGTCGGGCTGATATCCTCCAAGCCTGTGCTAGAGGGACGGGAATTTGGCTGCCCACCTTGAGAACCGCTGGGGTAGGGTGGGATTGGTGATAGCTGAGAGGATGAGGAGGAAATTGGACTTCCCTCCATTCGCACCTCATTGTCTGAGTCCCGCTCCTCGAGGAATGGCAGCAATTTTGTCCTTTTTTCCTTGAGAAGCATTTCAATGCGGGAATCCAGGCTGTTACGTTCTGGATCCAGCACCGGCGAGCCTGGTGAGGGGCAGCCCTCTGGTGTTTGAGGAGGAGGGGTAGTTGGATGGGGTGCGGGTTCTGGTGGCGGCTCTGGGATTGGAGGAGTTTCTGGTCTCTCCTTAACGGGTAAAAAGTCTGTGGCAGCTGCCAGTGGTGGCTGTGGTGGTCGGATGTACTCACCCTCCCTTTGGGCAGAGTGATGGAAAGCTGGCTCTGATGGGGGAAAGGCAGGAGGCAAAGGAGCCTGGTAGGGTGAAAAGGCTGACTTAAAGTTAGGCGTAGCAGGCGGAGGGGCAGTGTAATTGAAGGAAGGGGTGGATGGTGGAGGTTCAGGTGGGGTGAGCTGGTGTAGTTTGAAAGGAGCTTGTTCAGACGATGTGCTTCGATACATGTTGCTGCGATATTGAGGCCTCTCCGGTCTGCGGTTGTACGCATCCTGGAACTTACTCTCGTGTCTGCGAGACTTGTAGCTTCCGGAGCTTTCAGGACGGCTGGACTGATACGCAGGTGTGGACTGCCGACTAGAGTAACTGGAGTCTTGAGAAAAAGGCGTTCCTGTTTGGCGTGGGGTGTGAGGGGTTCCCTGGGACTGGGGCGTGTCCTGCCTTAGGCTGGAGTAGCCTGTCTCCAGACTCAGAGGGGTTGTGGAGCTGCTGGGTGGCATTGCTCCTCCAACAGCAGACAAGCTGCTCTCCGATAACCTGCGGATGGGTTCGCAGGCCTGTGAAGAAACAAACACAATGGAGATCAATCCTGATGTCACAAACAAACATTCAGTCAATGTAAACCCTAAAAACTGTCATGCTACAAAGCCAAAGTGCACGTTTGAATGACTGAGAGTTCAGATCACAGTCAAAGGTCTGGATAACATCATTGCTGCACAGCTCTACCCCTTGTTGCACTAGTAACATAAATGGAAGATTATGAGTCAGCTTGGTTGACAAACTAGCTTATTTCTACAAAACAAAACTACAATTCAGTAACAACATGCAATGGAACAAAATCATAATAAAAAAATGCTTCATGCTAAGTAGCACAATTAGGAGAAGTGACTTCACATTAACTACAACACTGTGTATATTGCTGAAAGTTATTAATATTTTTTTTACCAGCAATGCTTCTGCCAGGCTCCGAGGTGAAACTTCTCTGGCTTCCTCTCCACCAACAGGCAGCGTCCGTGGAGTATAGCTGCCATTCATCAAGAGCTGGAAGTATCTAAGGCGATTCTCACCTGCAGAACAGTAAAAATGCATGGGTCTGATATCAGGTTTAGAAAGCAGGCTTAATGCTGGAAGGCAATTGAAAGTAATCACAAGTTACTTATGTCTTATTCAGTGTTTAAGAATATCTAAATTAACATTTGTGAAGTTAAAGCCTTGGAAAAAAAAGAAAAGTGCATTTTCAAACTGTTTTCAGTTACTGTAGTCTATAACACAATAATATAACAGCTTAAAGCAACATGTCTGCATATTCAATAACATAATTACACAACTCTAACATTCTTTAAATAAAGAAAAGTATAATTTATAAGTATATTTCTATTTCCAGTTAAATCAGTATTAGCAACACTTAATCAGTCACTTTTCCTTTCACTTAACCAGCACATATGCAAAAATCTAAGTTTTTATGGTTTGCAACTATAAAGAACAACATAATTACTGACTGTAAAAGGACTTTTTTAAGTGTCCCTACTGATACAAACTGAGGTGAAGAGATTGGTTTGTGTTTGTTTGCAGGTCTGAAATTATGCACAGTGGGAGTACACAGCAGAGTCAGCTCAAGGCTTGTGGGAGCAGACTCATTTTCAATTAAATTCAATTATCCCACGTTACCAGGCAACGAATGTAAACTGAACACGTGACTTCGGTCACCCTAAAAATTCAAAACACCTCATTATAACACTTAATATTTTTGTGCCGATGCGTCTGTTAACTGATCGTCTCTGCACAAGCGCAGCTAGAACGTCTTCGCTCTGAATGAATGAATCAATGTTTACCTTTTGGGTCCAGCTCCACGTGGATGATGTTTCCCATCACAGACGTGTTGTGAAGCGACTGAACAGCCACCTTAGCTGACTTCACGGTTTCAAAAACAACTTTGGCTATTCCTAGGTGCTTTTTGTTCTTCGGATTGTACAGGATCTCAACCTCCTCGATCTCTCCGAATTTTTTGCACATGTCGGTAAGAAATCCTTCTCTGATGTTGTCGTTAAGTCTGGCGAAAGTCACCTCCTTTGGAGGGACCGGGCCGATGTAACACTCGTCGATCTGGGAGAAGAATGACAGGAGTTAAGGCAAAGTGCCGCCGGATTAATGTTGCACGATGTGGGGCAACTGCTGACAGCTGAGACGAGAATAATGATGCTTGAGAAGTGTTGAATAAATGTCTTAATGTTACAAAGTCCTGAAATGAAAGCATGCATCGGAACAGATGGTAGAAACAATCCTCCGACAATCACTCCACATCCTAAACTTGACAGGGAGGGGGTGTGTCTGCAACTTCAGACAGCACATCTTCTCCACAAGGAAAATATGTTAATCAAGCTTCTGCTCCTGCGGATACCTTAAATTTCGGCACCGGCAGGTCCGTCTCTTTGTATTTGGTCCAGAGACGACCGATCCTCGGGTCCCGGACGATGTCCACCGGTGGTATCCCGGGGTTCTGTAGGAGAAAGGGGGGACACACAATCTTTTTATACATCCCACCAACAAAATTCACAGAACTAACTTGTTTCAAAAGTAGTCCTGTAAAATCCAGGAGTCTTTTTTTATTTATTTCTATCAGAATGAAGACCTCCGACTCGGTGTTCAAGATGCTGAACATGCCCGGCAACACGGGCACATTGTAACATATCATGGAGGTCGGCTACTCGGTTACTACTGTAGCCGTTTCGCCGCGTCAAAGGCGGCACTCACAGGCATGCTGAAAGTCTGTCCATCGTAGCGATACAGTTTGTGAGATCCTTTCTTCAGCGCCGGGTCGATTATCAACTTGTAACTTCTCCAGTGGTGACTCCGCTTCTCCGCCGAGCCACAGACGGGATGACTGTCCATGCCGTTTGCCAAACCTGAAACGGCAGCCAGCGACAAGGAGAGAAGAGCTAACGTTATCGGGAGGCAGCGCTAAACACGATCCTCTTACCAGCCCCGAACACTTTAAAAATGCCTAACGCTACAGATGCATGACTTTGGTGGTGAAGGGAACCCCTGTGATCGCGAAAATAGGATCTAGCGTATATCCCACTTTCGGAAAACAGGCATTAGGAGGACTGGAGAAAGAGGAAAAAAGAACAAGCTTACTTGAACTCTGCTTTCTGCCATGGTCTTCGTTCAATCTGTTCCTCTCCCCTGGCTTGGACATTGTTCGTCGGATCGACTGTTTGTTTTTAATTGACGAAAAGATGAAATCGCTTTCCTTTTGCCGTTTACATTACATGATTTAGCTTGAAGAATACTGCCTCCTTTTCGGCGAGAGCCAGCACATATTGTGTGCCTCTGGTCTGTAGCTGCTGTCTCTCCCACAATACACCGCTAGGCTTGCCCACCCCCTGTGCTTGTCGCACTTTCGTTACAAACTTGCCTCACTTTCCATCAGTAATTTAAATAAACAGACACCTTCCATAAAATTGAGATGGACAAGACCGTTCAGGTGACAATACTAAAATTATTACATATAATTACTTTATAAATAGGGACAGTTTAGTGTCCATAAACCTCTGAATCATTTGGTGTGGAATCTGTCGATAGCATTTACCTAGCTGGCAGCACAAGATAGACACAGGGGGTAATATCTTCTTAACTGCCTCGAAAGGCTAATGAAGCTGATTTGGTCGCGAGCGTTTGTTCAGACGTGTGGTCGTTTATAAATTCAGACATGTCGGGACTAAGACGAATATGACTGTGCTAGAGCTAACAGCTAAAGTTATATTTGTTGCAGAGGAATTGGACTTAAATGTCAAATTTGTTTGCTTAGCTGTTAAAATTAGCAGTTTGTGTCAGGTTTGCGACTGCTGGAATGCGGCGGTTTGTTTCAACACATCTCCGTCAGTTAGTCCAGTCCAAACCAACAACCTAGTGCCTAGTGTACGTTCTCGGGTTTAGGTTATAAATCATCGAGGAGGTCGTGAATTACGTAGTATAAAGCCAAAGCTGTTTTTTATTAGTAGTATTTTTTAAATTATTGTTTTGATTAATTGCTTTTTGTCGAGCGGATTGGGTTTTGTTTGACATTGCCTGTTTTGCAGTGATCGGGCAATTGGCTGGTTAACAGCGGTAGCTCGGCGAGCCAATCAGAGCGCAGCAGCAGTGGAGCTGTCTGCTATTAGAGGCACGGCTCAGAAGTCCTTCAACAGAGAGCAGGGAGAGGGGGCTGAGCGCTCTCGGCAGCCATTTTCCTTAAACAGGACTCAATGGCCTATATGGGTTTCCTTTGTTCCAAAAGGGATCTTACACTTGATTTCCTCATCTCTTACGGACTATGATAAAACTATGATTGCTCCTTTTAAAGGATTGAGAAGATGGAAGAGAATGTGCTGGATGTAATACCCTGACATTTTTAACCTTTTTTCCTCTGCCTGGAAACCATCTTTGTCTTAACTAGGTCATGGCACACCCATATAATATTTATTTCTTAAGTGAAAAATCAAATGTTGTGAATAAACAGCTTTATGATTTTGGAGGTGTGTGATAGAAACTCCACAGTTAAAGTAACAAAAATGTTGGCAATGCACTTATGGCCTTGTAGGAAATGAGTAGCAATGAGTAAGTTAAATTCTTTTACAATTAACAGTTTTTACAGTTGAATAATATCAAATGTGAGGCATGCAGTAAGTGTTAGTATGTTGTCTATATTTCTGTTGAGATCATGATATTAGTCATAAGTTCTGTAATAGCCAACTATATTCATAATGTTCACTGCATGCTGGTATATAAATATACAGGGTTTGGACCACAGTTCCAAAGCAGGCCATGAAAAAACTAATGGTCTATTTTATTATAGTTAAATGTGCTTTCACATTTTTTTAAACTGATGATTACCCTTTTGCTTTGATTAATGACTTTAAACACTTCCTCTCACAACAGCAAGATGGCTTGTCTTGTTCCCTGTCCTGCAACAGTGGAGACAACGTCAAGCACGGCCATTTAAGAGGCAAATGCGTCCAAAGTGTAAACGCCGGCTTGACCTTGCCTCAAGGGTACATTTGAATATCTAAAGAAGCTCTTTCAGGTAGCCTCGTTTTCCTTTTTTTTTATGAAAAAAGTCCAGCTTCTACGACGACTTAAAACACAAACAAACGAATAGAGGAAACAGATGTAGGGAAAACGTCCGTTGTGAAAATATTTACCTCAGTACATTGGTGAAATGCACTTAACAGGCCTAAACGCAGGGACAGGATGACTGCTTTCAGCTCCATCTTCGGATCCTCTAATAATGGCATTTATATGGGTCAGGAAAGCGTCCCCTGAAAAGGAAGGAATCCATTAGCACGACAGCCCTTTTGAAACCTTTTTTTTTTTTTTTTTAAATCAGTGGTTGCATTCCCCTTTCAGCCAGCGAATATGCATCTTCAAGCATCATCTGTGTGGGCAATATGCAAACCATCTCTTCTTGAAGACAGGATTGCAGTCGAGTATAACCTCGTCCACACTGTCGACATTTCTATCTGATCTACATCATATAAAACCACAAGGAAATTTGGGTGAAGGTAACGGAATTTGAGCTATTTCACTTAATTTACCAAGTCATTTATCTGCACTTTAATTTTCTTATGAAAGATATGACATTAATATGCTACTTTATTACAAAAAGGTGATCAGTTCACATTTAAAATTATAACTGTAACTCACTTTTTTTTGCTTGATATAATAAACTTACAGTTAATATTCAAAACAAGTAATCCAAGTCTTTAACGAGTAAACAGTCTAATAGGGAGAAATCTTGTGTTTTTCATTGCTTCCATTCATCCAAAGACACCTTTGGGTGGTAAACTGTACTTGCTCAGTGGTTTCTCTGCTGTTCTGTCTCAAAATGGCTTCTTTACAGACAAAGGGAGCACTGTGCTGTAAAAATGTTGCTGCGCCATAACTGGGTGAGGCTCGCGAGTGCGCCTTTTTTCCCTCCCCCCTCGATGATGTCGCTAGTATTTCAACGAGATTCAACAAAGGAAGTGGATTCATCAATAGTAGCTGGGTGGTTTAATTGTATATGACAAAGGAAAAGCTGAAAGACGAAGGACGGTACGTGTGAGGAAGGAAACTTAAATAAGAGCTGCATGTTCAGGCTGTCGGTTACTGGGCTGACTTGCCCTGGCAACTGCTTTAATCCTAGAGCTCTGGATGGTTGCCACGAGAGCTCGAGCGCGCTGCTGCTCCCCCACATTGCCATATAAGGTTAACAGGAATCCTCTGCAACATGCCGCGTTGTCTTTGTATCTGGGTGAAGGGTGCTTTTGGCTTCTGCGCGTCTTTCTGGTTCGACACAAACAGCGGACCATCAACCAACCGACACAAAATGTTTAAAGTGCCGCAGACCAGACAGAGGAAACAAATAAGATGCGATTCAGATTTTTTTCGGTGAAGGAGTTAAAAATGTAGGTGGGAGGGTCTTTATTTGCATGCGTAAAGGGGGTCCCCAGGTGTATCTCTGGGTTAACGATACTTGCCACGCACTTCTTTTCGATACCAATGTGTCTACTGTACATCAGGACACACAACAACTGCAGTGTGTGTGACAAGAGGCCTGTTTTTCCTGTTCACAGTTATCCTCGAGCAACCACCAAGCGCGCAGCCAGGTCACGAGGCTGCTGACACCTTCTTTTTTTTTTTTATCTCAAGGTTGGCTGTCTATCCTCCCAGCCTATACTGCAGTGGCCGCAAATTTATGAAGAGTGATTGATGTATGTGTGAGAAGAAGTGGAAATGTAACTTTAGTTCAGAGTTGCCGTTGAAATCCACCAATCAGGTTATTTATAGGCCTTTTGTTTGCAGGGAAAGAGAGAGAGAGAGAGAAAAAACCCAACACATTCTCCCAGTGGGTCGCGCCGCTCAGCTTTACCGCTGACAGACTGGAATATTCCACACAAGGGATTGGCCTCTCTTCCACAGGACAGCTGTCTCTCTGCACGGCGAAAAACATTTTAACAATTGTTCTTTGTTCACTGATGAGAGGCTGACTGCGTGTGGATATTCTGTAGGATACATTTAATACTCTTTACAGGCTTTTATGTGAGGTTTCCAGTTTCACTCTGTAAGTCAACCAAGCACTTTTATTATATATTTTACATTTTATTTTAAAGAGACATTATTATAAACCAAACGGTGGCTTATTGTAAGATATGAAGCATATGAAAACAGTGGATGGATAATTTCTGTGGAACCAGAAGCAGACAAGCACACTGCCACATGATCTTCCTTTGTACTTTCAGCTTTTCATTCTTATGGATTGTTCACTGAATCAATGCAGGCATCCTCGGAACTTTGTGTCTTTTTATGGACACAATCGCATCTTAAAGGATCTTTTTTTGGATTGGTACTGTATTTATTTGAAACAATAGCATATCCTCTTTGTAGCTCTGAAATATTTGCATGCATTTGAATGTAAAATGGCTTGTGATTTAGTCACTTTTACTTGGTATTATAAATATGTCTGTGTATGAGTGTATTTAAATAAATAGTCTGTATACCAATTCTTTTTTTAATGTTTTTATTCTATTTTGAGAGAACTGAAACAGGTTGTTACATTTTTATAGTTTGTTACATTTATATAGATTTTCAGGCCCAGATGTAAAGCAGTATTTTAGCCTATAAAAGGAAAATGTTTAGTAAACATTCCTTACTCATAATGCAAGCGGACACTGCTGTAGGAGCAATTTTCCATATGGATTCAACAATGAAAATGTGTACAATGATGCTTTAAAGATACAATTTAAAAAAAGCACAATAAAGGGTGTTGTCCTTTCCCTTAAAGGAGACAGCTTTCTTTAATGGCTGTCCTTTAAGCACTGTAATTGCCTTAAAATTTGACTGTTGAGCTTTCAAAATAGCTAAAATGTTCAGGAGAAAATAGATTTTAGCATATTAACGTATGCTTATTCTCCATTACCTCTTCATACTTGACACTATAATTGATCAGATTGTTAATTATTATCCCCGTTAAAACATATACTCAAATCTCCCCCTTTTCATTCTTTTTTTTTATATGCAGTGTTGATTAAAATAAAGTAACTGAATTTATAAGCCCACTTTGCATTTTGTCCTGCATCACATGCAGACACCACATCTGGCTCAGTGTTTCACTGTAATTGAGCAGCCTGTCATGGTGTCCTGTCGAGGTGTCATCCTGCGCCTTTGAATCCTATCACCAGCCTATTTATTTGCTGATTCAATTAGCTTGTTGCCAAAAATAAGATAAAGTCCCGATTACACTGAAGGATGAGAGAATAGCTTGTCCGCGTGTACAACTTTTGGTGTCACTACAGTGACTGTCATCTATCCAATGATTCAAATTGACCACATTAGCGGTAATATACAGATTTTTTTTTTATCATCTAATCTGAATGCATCTGCTGGATGCTCAGTGCTCTTCAGGTGTACATGTTGATTCAACTTGAAAACTGTAAGAAAGCAGGAATTTTTGAACTTTAATTCATTAAAACAGTATCAATAATTCTAATCTCTCAACCGGATTTTGTGGAAGCCAAAACATAATCTCCCATATCTGTGCTGACACATTTGTTTGTGTAGAAAAATAGCTTAAATGAAGGTGTAAGGTTAGATCCACTCAATAAGGACACAACCATTCGCAGTTATCAGAGCAACAGCAGGTCACACATTCCTAACTTAAGTGATAACATTTAGTGTTTTTTAAAAAAATAAATAAAACTCCCACACATAGACACAATCAGTAGAGGCAGTACCTCAGTTTGAGTACACACCCAGTGAGTGAAATAAGCAAATACATTCAATAGAGGAAGTAGGAGCAACTACTCTCAGCAGCCATACACGTGTTTTTCAGCTGCAGCATTTCTGTGTGCTCAGTGAGCAGCCTGATGATGGGACAGGAGAGAAGTGTAGGGGGTCAGTTAGAAACGACGTCAGAGTGACAGGAAGAGGAAGAGGTGAGCTACCGGGTGAAACATGAGGCTTGTCTGTTCCTGTCCTTTCACAGAGAGTGTAAATCATCTCTGCTTTCCAGATGTGGGTTCAGTAGGCTTAGTCATGAATTTAACTTAAATCTGAAGGGAGAATCTTCTGCTTTGTTCCACTCGGCACCCTTTTGACTTGTTTGGAGGCAAAATGACGCAAAATGGTGCTGGGACTGGTAACGGTACCACACAAAAGGGAGAAGAACTGAAAATTGTGATTGTGGGAGATGGAGGCTGTGGAAAAACATCTCTTCTGATGGTTTATGCCAAAGGTGATTTTCCAGAGGTAAGAGGAGCTGTACCATGTCTTTCCATTTAGTGTATTAATATAGGCATGATTTCTGACCATAAATTTAAAAATATTAAAGCAAAAATCTGATATTTTTTCTAAAATATAAGTAGCTTTATAGAGTTCATAAATAATATTTTATAAGCAGGAAAATCCCAGATGTGTACATAAGTCTGACATCTTTTTTCTTGTGTGTCAAAAACAGAAATATGCACCATCAGTGTTTGAAAAATATGTCACAACTATCTCTCTAGGAGGAAAAGAGATAAAGCTCAACTTGTATGACACAGCTGGTAAGACAAACTAATTTGTTTTTGAAGATTCATATTCCAGTTTGGTGTCATGATTCACACTTTTACATTATAAAAAAAGACAGCAGGGTTTGGAGCAGGCTGAGCAGATGGACGTCAGAAGACTGCACACAAGCAGACTCAGAGGTCAATGATGATTGCCTAAAAGGCAAATGGTTCTGTATCTTAATATAGTTCCGGCAGCCTCCCAGCTTGAAAACTGTAGTCTTAATCTTATTCTGACAGTGACGGACACAGAGGAAGTGGTAAAGGTCGCTATTCACACTCCAGCATCATCAGCATCACCAGGAACAGAAATTAGAAGCTATTAAATTTGACAGATTTCATTTGACTAATTTAGTGTTACAGCCTTTTCCTCTCTTTAAAATCAATATCTTAATTTCACTTCCAGTTTAATATCCCCTACAATAGTAACCTGAAGTTTGAGCATTTGGTTTATTATTTACATCAATCTGAGATAATGTCCATCTACTTGTACCAATTCAATTTTATTTAGCTGAACCAAGTCTGCAGAGCTTATAAATACCTACTGGAGTTGTGTAGCTCAATACTGAGTACTACACATCTTTGTGTGAAATGTAAACTGAGGTACTGGTTTCAAAATGACCCTTGTTCTATTGCTTTGGAACACGATACTCATGTCATAAGCAGACAGTGCATTAAACCCATTTAATTTTCAGTAAAAACCATGACAGGAACTTATCTCTTGAACTGCAGCAGAGTGCCTTGCATCAACAGAAGAGGAAGCTGAAGTCAGGATGTGGTTTTATGAGTTTACCCTTTAGCTTTGTAACATACATCATATCTTTATTTTCAGACTCTAGTATTCAAAGCAGAGCAATTGTTTTGAGTTCTGTTTTTCGTTTAAACATATAGCCTATTATATATGGGTGTGTTGGCATGTTAAGTGTTATCCATCAAATAACTCTTTTGTTAACTTTTGTTCCTTTAGGGCAGGATGACTATGACAGACTGAGACCACTTTCATACCAAGAAGCAAATCTGGTCCTAGTGTGTTTTGATGTCACCAACCCCACCAGCTTTGAAAATGTCTCGATAAAGGTATTAACCCCATTGTGTCAAGTTCAACACGTACAAAGAATCAAAATAGTTTCTTTGTGTCCATGTAGAGTTTCAGGTTTGCTGTTCAAGTTCAGTTAGTAAATGATTAATAGACTTTGGTAGGTTGGCACTGGCTGCATTCTCATAGCTGTGATTAACTCATGCCCTACGAGAGGAGCTGTGGACGTTGATCCCCTATAGACTGTTCAGTGCTGCAAAAACAAACACAAAGAAAGGCTGCCAGATGAATCAGTCCTACAGTGCAACAAAGCCTGATGTTAATTTACGAACACCCATTGTTTGAGTCTCTTAAATCCTCTTTTTTTTTTACCCAGTGGTACCCAGAGGTGAAGCACTTCTGTCAGGAGATACCAGTCATCTTGATTGGCTGCAAGACTGACCTCAGGAAGGATAAAGAGTGTGCAAGAAAGCTGAAGGCCACAAATCAGGCTCCAATTACTTATATGCAGGTAAGTGATTGTTTGCAAAACATTTACTAACCTATGAAACCAGGACTTTTTACGGGCGGAGTGATATGAAAGAGAAAGAACTCTAGTAAGAATTTATAACCACATTTATCTTGTTTAACAACATATTTAATCCAAATGCACAATCTGTGTTTCAGCCCAGTCATACAGTCTAATTGTTGGTTGTTCTGTGTGTAGGGTGAGGAGACCCGTCAGCAGATGAATGCAGAGCTCTACCTCGAGTGTTCAGCGAAATATCAGGAAAATGTGGAGGACATTTTTAGGGAGGCAACAAAAAAAGCTTTGGCCTTCAATCGAAAACTGAGAAACAAGAAGAGGAAGAAGAAATGTGTTTTATTGTGAGGACAAAAACTTCCAGGATTCCTCCATCCGGCAGTTGACTGCGGGCTGGGATAGTTTCTCAAATGCTGACGTCAAAGTGGGACATTACGAAACTGTGCATCAGCCTATGGACATTTGGGTCTCGCTCAGCCGGGGTTTCTATAATGCTGCAACAAAATGAGAAATGATGCAACAAGAAAGACTGTTTTGCAAGTAGCATCCATTCCACTTAACATTTGAATGTTATTTTTAGGGTTTTAATATATTTTTTCTAATAATTTTGCACTTTTATTTCTACAAATACAGCATTTTGTTTGACTTTATTGGATGGTAATAACAGTTTGCTCCTGATTTGTTATGGATTTAATTTGTCAGGCCCGTAAAATCCACTTTAAACCTGCTGGTAGAAAACAAAGTCTCAGACAATTGCTGAAATTTATTACACAATAGCACTGAAATTTTTAACCCCCCTCACATATAAGTAAGGTTTGGTGCATTTTTTTTTTCAAACAAAATAGGTATTGTTGGTTTTCATGGAGCTCAGTGAGCCTGCAGCTCTTAGCTTTACCTATAGCACCCACTAGAGGTGGAAAATCATAATAAAAGCATTTGCTGCACAATTTGTCAAGGCCACAGTTGCAATTAACTTACATTTAAATAAATACAAGTACTGTCTGTGTCATTGCACATAAAAGTTTGCATATCTATTGTTTTTAATTGAGGCCTTTTTTTTTTTTTTTTTTACAATGATGTATACAGATTGAGAAACAAGCAACGGTCTTGTGTTACTGACCACCTGATACAGTCTTGAAATGAACAGCAACATTATGAAAAATGAGGACATCACATTGTTTTGTGCACTCTGGCAGCTCCCACATTAAATGTAACATTTTTGTATAAAACAGGCTTTGATTTCCCTTAAAAAAAAAAAAAAGTGCAAGTGCTGTAATTATTTAAAAAGAGAAGGATTTTCAAAACAGAAGAAACAAAACTGTTTTTCTTTTCTTTCCTATGAAAAGGGATAATAAGGCTTTATAGACCTGAGCCTTGAAAACACAGGTGAGACAAAACTACAGGTAACTACAATGAAAGATTTGATAATATATTAAGACAAATGTTTAATCGCACAGCATACTGGCTTTTTGATCAGACTTAGAAAAATAATCCAGCACTTTTAGCTGTATCATGGTCAAACAGTACGAGTGAATAGCAGCATTCGATCGTTTCTGCAACATCACATAAGGAAATGGTAACAGACACAATAATGAAACAAATCTTTCCAATCAATCTTAATTTTGTGATGAATTGTTTAAATCTGACTAAATTAAGACCATCGCTGAAACAGGATAAACTTCCACATTACAGTTTGTTGGTAACATGTTAAGTGATTAATGTTACAGGGAACGCCCCTTCAATCCTCAGTGGTAAGCATGAAAATGGTTTATGTTTTCATGTGCATCTTGTAGGGATTCATAGGAGGAAGAAAGTTTAAATAGAGCATACAAAACAGAAAGCTTTTGTAACAACTGCCTGATGGGAGAAATGGTGCTGCCTTCCCTTGTAGTTCCAACTCTTTCAAAAAGACAAAATACACGAGCCCTCCTCTGACAATAAAAGGAGTACATCAGAGGAGATTTTTTTTCCCCCTTAAAATTAAGTAAACAATGGGCAGACAAGTAGCACTGTGGACCAGTTATCATTTCAGAGACCAAACTCTGGAAGAAATACTTGTTAGCTGTAACATTGCATGATAACGTGTTGAGAACTACATTTTTAAAGTTAGGAGGCTCATGACATGAAGTGCAGGGCCAAAGTGATTACGAACCAGAGCATGTTTGACCATTACTACTTCACAGAAGTGTTCACATGACAGACATTAGGTCTTTAGAGGCAAACTTAGTTTCCTTCTGATACCTGCCCTTGTTTAGTTGCATATGATTTGAATAAAGGCTCTCCGATATTCATGTACCAACTCAAATGTCAACACATTCTCTCCACGCACATTTTATATACACAGGATAAAGCAACAAACTGTTTCTTATTAGGTGAACATCCTCGCTGATTTGCGCATCATGGCAATATTAAGTCATTAGAGGGTAAGAGCATGTTTACCGGTTACTTTGGCTGGACGCTGCTGCCATTTTCAAAGCCTGAGTGAAATGGTGGTTTCAGGTCTGTCCTCTTGGCCTGATCGTTGATGGTCAGTCCACAGAGCTTCATGGGTACTGGCCATTCGAAGGGTCACAGAACTTAATCTCAGTCACTCTTTTGCACTTTTTCCTGGTTCTTTTGAATTTTTTGGTGGACAACTTTTAAGGTAGTGAGAAAATTTCCCAGGAAGAGAACGAGGAATGTCAGCGCCAACATAAACACCTGAGAAAAGGAAGAAGAGTTTTACTTCAACACAACAAAATCTACAAAATCTAGGTTGATCAGTATTTTTAAATCAAGTGTGAATTTTGTAACAGAGTAAATTAAAATCTTTCCCTAGAAATTAAAAATGCATTCCAATATGCTTGTTTTCTAAAATTCTCCCCATCTCATTAAAAGGTTTATAGACCTGCACAAGCACAATTTTCATTTCTGCTTGTTTTTCCCCCCATTTTAAAAGAGACTTCTTGTATCCATGCGCTTCAATATTAAAACAAATTAACTAAAAGTTTTTCTAGTTCATAACCTTCATGCAAAAAGTAGCCCAAATCTGACTATTTTGCTTGTAAGTGACCTCATGTATATCGTTTTTATTTTATGATAGTCTGAACACAAATTCATTTTTTTTTTTTTTTTAATTTTTTTTTTAACATCAGACCCAGGCCACTTTCACATGTGGTACAAATTTGAGGTCTTTGAAAGCAAACTCAGCCTGAACGGTCATGTTGCATTTCTTCTACTTTCTATGAAATGCAATTGAGATAGATTTCCCCACCAGAAGAGGGGACATCTGCAAATGCATTGTGTTGCTTGGGACATGTTTTCTTCAGTGCATGCAGGTCACTTCAGGTTCACAGACTTAACACTGAAGTCTGATGCCCATTTCATTTAAACTCTGTTTTTTTAGATTTATGTTTATTGTTAAAAGTTTTAATTCTCCTACAGCACTCAAGGAACTCCATGTTAACTGTCAATACATTTTGAACAAATGGTACAAAGTCTTTGTTTTGCAATATTATCTCCAACAACCTGAGCTCGTTACTATGTTTAAAAAAAAAAAAAAGATTGCCAGCTTTTTCAAGATATTTCTGTCTGCCTGTGTGCACTGTCTATGCGACGTAAAATTGGTGATTTGCATCAGCCTGCCAGAGTTCACCAGGTCCACCAGTGGCTGACTGCATGCAGCTCAAAAACTGGTAACCTTCAGTCTGAGCATGCAGACCATGCACTCACCCAGATTCTAGGTGTACACATGGATGCTTGTTCTCAGGAATCAATGCAGGACTTATATGCATGCATATCAGCATGTAACAACAAGTTATGATTTCAACATTACTCATCTAATTGAACCATAACTGATTTAATGAGCTATTCACAGTTTCACTGTATTACATGCAGTAAAATAAATAAACTTTCTAATCTTACAAAACTCTATCCACTACTGACTCTGTGGATGTGATCCTTACCTGCCACTCCTTACAGTCCTCATGTCCTGCCAAGCGAAACAGGGTCACTGAGTTGTACAGCTGCCAAAACTGCAAACACAGAAGAAGCATCATTTTTCATAACATCTTCACACTCTCAGATGGCGCTAGCCTGTTTTCACTTTGATCACTAAACTGCCTTTAATGTGCCTAATACAAGTTAAACAACAGATGCAGATGTAAAGATATGTCACTGCCTTATAAGCTGACACAATCATGTGCAACTGCTTTTAAAAATCCGTATTTTCTGCACCATTAGGCGCACCTAAGAGCCTTAAATTTACTCAAAAATCGGCCGTGCACTTAATAATCCGAAGCGCCTTATGTGTGCACTGAGTTCCAAAATCTGGAAAAATGTTATTGTGCGACTTTGGGAAGCGCTCTGCTTGACTGACCGCCGGACCACGCACAGCAGTACGTTTACCTCCGTTCAAAGTGAAGTAGCGAGTGGCGTGGGAGCGATGGATGACAGACGGCGAACACACCTTTACTAAGACTGGGAGGCAGCGCCAGGCTAGTTACGTCACCATATGTGAATGATTGTGGACGTCTGGGCTAAGGTATTATAAGGCTTTAACTGTTGTCCGAGCTTTCGCGAAAGCCGGCATCTTTGCTGAACAGCCACCTGGCAACGAGAATGACTCCGACAATGATGAGCGGGAACCCGGTATGTTTGATGGCAAAACTGCCCAGCTGTTCAATTCAGACACAGAAGATGAGGACTTTGATGGATTTGTGGGAGAAGATTGATTAAAAAATAATGTGTATTGTTAAATAGTAGAATAAAGTTCAACTAAACTCACTGTTTTGCTTCCGTTACCTTTTTTTTTTTTTGTAGACCGTATGTTTTAGCATGCGCCTTATAATACGGTGCGCTTTATGTATGGGTTAAGTACAGCAATAGGCCCCGTAATTGAGACTGCGCTTTATAATCCGGTGCGCCTTATGATGAAGAAAATACGGTACTGCTATAAAGGTGTTAAAGTGACAGCGTTGATCAGAATACAAGTAGGAAAACCAAAAGGATTTTGACTTACATGGCCAAAAAAGAGGAAAGGCAAAAGAAAAGTAAGTCCTCTCCACATCCAAGACTGGAACCCCTCTGCATAGACACACAATAATCAATCTCATGAGACAGGGTACTAATTCACAAGTGATTGATGCATTTCTTGTGCTTTTCTCCTCATGACAATTTGATATTAGAGATGGCTTTAAGACACTAGCTCAATAAGGTCTTACTCAAGCATGCCCGATATCTGCATCCCAGCACATTACTATCAACAGCTGTCTCCATTTCTCACCTTTACCCCATTTTTTTCCAGACATGGTATTGCAGATGGCTTGAGAGTTCAAACGATTGAAATGGCTACCACCGAAAATAGCTTACAACTCACCCACTGTGAGATCCAGTTGATTTCTCTCTCCCAAAGCACGCAGCCTGTATAAGCAACCACTCTGGTAGTAATACTGGAGAAACTGGACAAAGCCTGGAGGGCAGAGTGACAATAAAAATGACTGGATTGCAGCACATTAGAAAGACTGGCCTGACTTGGGTTATTCGTATTATTATTTTTATTTCTGCAGAAAGATGATGTCACTTTAGATGATTTTAACCTTAACAATAGCAGCTATACCACTGCAGAAAGAAAAAAAAACATTTGACTTGTCACCTAAAACTTTAGCTTGAAAGAGGTCACACAATCAACATATCACGGGTTTACATGTGATTTACTAAGCAATGACTTCAACCACCAATGTGTGTTACAATTTTCCTTTTCCTTTCTGATGAGAAAATATTTCAATCCTTTTATCACAAGGCCAGTGGTAAATCTTCTAAAGTCTACTGATCAACACAACTAAAGTGTGCTGATCTAATTAAATCCCTATAGGTGATCATCTCCTAAACTAGTTTGACTAAACTATACATCATCCAGTGTTTCCCCTACCATTATATTAGGGGGGAGCCTATTCCCGCCTTCCCGGGGGGTCAAATAAATTTTATCCTCTCCTCTCTATATTGCACACGGCAGACGTCAGATTATGTCTTCATAACACTGGTTACTTTTCCATGTTTGGCTGTGGCTCAATATTTTACCATTTTCAATATCATACTTGTGTCTTTCTCTTGTTACAAACACACAGCATCCAAGTGGAACCAGGGTGATTTTATTACACTGATTAGCTTCTTGTATAATTAAACATGTTCAATTCACAAATTGTTGAGCCACAGCTTTATTTATGTTTTGTCACTAAACTAAATGTTTAATTTTTAGACTCCTGGTTAAAAAAAACCCCAAAACAAAACATTTTAAAGACAAAAAAATATATTAACAAGTTGCAGCTGTGACTAAATCTGGTTTAAAGGACTATTGGAGAATACGAACCTATAACTGGATAAACAATTGTCCTCATTTCTGTAAATATGCTGCCATATAAAAATAAGCCATTCTCAGACAGCATATTATCGGCTTTGTTTTGGTCTTTGTTAAGCGTTGAATAAGGCTTTATCACTTTTAAAATCAATCTCATATTTTAATGCAACTTTAATCTATTTCTTTTGTAACTATTATAAAATAAAACCAAATTTAAAAAAATAACATGACATATATTTCTCATATGTACAGTATATAAATATCAGCTGATTCCACCTTTAAGAAAAGGGCTTAAAACCCTTTTAAAAAGCTTAACTTAATAAATTGTATCTAACATTTGAGCTCACTGAACAGAATGACTAATTTATTAATTAATGATTAATGTGATCAGCATTAAACATTAAGTTCAAAATGAATATTTTAAACATTTGTCAGATAACATTTAGTTGATTTAAGGACCATATAAATAACATGAAGATAAAAGCTTAGTAACAAACCACAAGACTTACTCTGATAAATGGAGAATGCAAGGAACTGGCTCCTGAACAGCTGATACATTGGTCCCTCTGGCCTGTGGAAATACACAAAGAGAAACAGAAACAAAGATACTGTTGCTTTTTTTCTTTTGATTTGATAACTTCAACACATTTCAATAATGTCAAGGGTCAATCTGACTAAACAAACAGAAACACAAACTCACCAGGTAAGCATAACACCTGACAGAAAGGTGGACACATAGTGGTGAGATACCCACCAGCCTTTGATCCTGAAATGGGCAAAAATGTTTGAATCGAGAGAGAAGCACAAGCAAAATCGTATTTTATTATATATCTAAGATCATATAAACATTACAAATTTAATACTAAAGAATAAATTCACTACGTAAGAAATAAAAACACACACCTGGAGCCATTGCTCATGAGGATGCTTTCCCTTATGGTCAATGTGCAGTAGTACCACACCAGTAAGAAGTTAAAGATTTCATCAGTGACTCTACACATAACAGGAAAAGTACAGATTAAATAAATTGATTTCACTACAAACAACAATAACACTTGAAAGAAAAGGTTCTCACCGATAGTTGAGAAAAAAGAGGCAGGTTATAGCTCCAAACATCAGAATTATTGTCATATAAAGCTTGAACTTCTCATACTCATCTTTGTAGGCAAACCTGTGAGATTAGAAGATAAGGAAGAGGATGATGAGACTGATAGGGAGATCACACAGCCTAAAACTATATTTTCAAGCCATCTTAAGGCTTCACATACTTTGCCTGGTTACTGAGAAGTGTCACATTCACATTGCCCAGGACCAAGCTCAAGTACAATCTGAAAAAAGCCAAAAATCCCAGCACAAATTAACACTGAAACTAACCTGAAAAAGGAGTTTTGTTACAAATGAAAAGCCAACGTGTACAGTGTCCTGGACGCAAGACGCTTTTTGTGTTTCTGCTGCTCTCAATATAACTGCACATAAAAGACATGAAAACACACTTACCCGTTCTTCTTTGGCAAATATGCTTCCATATCAAAGAAAACATTTTCTTTATCTTTGATTTGTGTTTTGATGTCTGTTATTAGCTTTAGCTCTTTCTCGTCACACGTCTGTGCACACCTGTGAACAGAGCAAATGTTCTTGAGTGGAGGAAGTGGTAGACGGTAACAATTTAATTGAAATCCATTCATGTTTAGCCAAAAACATCCCATCTTAGTGCATGTTAGCTGTAGAGATCTAATGCAAGGATTCACTAATGGTTGGTTGCACTCACTTGTTCAAGCTGTACCTCAGGTCCTTCAGGCATTTTCTCTGTTTACTGATGGCGCTGCTGCATGTTGTCTGAAGATTTGTGAGTTCTTCTAATTTCTGTCTGTAAATTTTATGAGTTTCCTGGGGATCAAACAAATACTGAGTTAGAAACTTCTGCCGACTGTCAGAATTGAGCAATGAAACAAACTAACAATCTATTGGATAAGTGAATAAAAGTTTTGTTGTTTTTTTATTTTTACCAGAGAAGTTCACAGTTGTGGAATATTATCTCGCCTCCAAACACAAATGGCTGATGCTTCTGTATTCAGAGGTGGTAAACCAAAGCATGATTTGCATCATGAAAATGTTTCATCATACTGTGAGACAGATGAATTTGTCTTCCATACTTCTCCAAAAGTGTGGGCTTATTTTCTTTCTTGTTTGCTTATTTGTCAGCCTTTTATTAATGGGTGACACAAGGTCAGTACAATTTTAATTTTATAGTAAAATCTTGTGTTGCTCAATTGTTATTAAATCAATCTTGAAATCAAAGAGATGATTTTTAGTTTAAGACAAACTTTTTAAAAAGGGTGCTAATTTTATCGATCATCACCTGTTACCAGCAAGAGTAAACAAGTCTGTGTAGGTGAAGCTGCTCAGTCAGCACAGATAACCCTATGATCTGAAAAGAGGGACTCATTACCAGCTCCCTCAAAATGATTTGCACCGCTTATCCTTCACAGGCATTACTTCTTACACTTGAAATCCAGAAACGCAGTCTAAAACAAAAAGTCTAGTTTCTTAGTTCATACATGTTCACAATATTATTTAAGAAGAAGACAGAAAAAGAAGTGAGAAAAAGTGGGCAAAAGGTTGCTTTCCTGGAACTCTACTTGTCTCATGAACTGTAGTCTTGTTTGAAAATAATTCAGGTCCCAAAAGCATGATTGCGAAAAAAGAAAAAACAGCACCTCTGCACAAAGTATTAAAACTTCTGATGAAGGCAAACCTTATTCTGGTGTAAGAAAGCAAAAATAGCTACATCTTAGGGGAGAAGAGAGTTCTCATGTATTTACAGTGTATATTCAGTATTGTCACATGATAGTTTTCTCACAACAATAACGCTTAAGTGCACATGACTAATTAAAGGATGGCTTTTTACCACAGGTTGGTCAGGAGTGTACACAAGACTAGAGATGGCCCGGAGGATGGCCCAGAGGATCAAAAACCAGAATGAGAAACCACAATGTCCTATTGCACAAGTATATGGACCTGCTTTTTTTTTTTTTTTTTTTAAATTATATATAATTTGTGTTGGCACATAAGTCATGTCCCTGGAAAAGGTCATTATTATTTTCATGTTTGCTTGGTAGTGTGCATGTACAAAATTATTTTTAAGTGATCGGGATGAAAATTAAATAAAGGAATATTTTAATAAAGAGTTTGGAATGCTGGCATAAGTGAAAAACTTATAAAGAATTACTTGAAAGAATTATAAACTGGATGAATCTGTTATGCAGAGTAAGGCTTGGTCCCCTACCTAAGACTGAATCTTGTTATCTTCATTTTTTAATTTCATTTTTATGCATTTTATGCCTCAGAGCCACAATGCAAGTCTCTCCAAAGCTACGTAAGTCCCTCCAAAGAGATGGCTATTGAATCCAAAGGCAGCTTTAGTTATGGTAATCCCTGTGCATTTGATCACCTTCTCCATCATCTTAACAACCTTGTTCCTCCCAGCAACCAACTCTAGATTGGAGATTTTTAAGGCATCACAGTTCAACATCTCAGCCGTCTAATACCATCTGTATGACAAGAAAGGTAGTTGTAACCAATGATCACAAACACCGACATGTATGACTGCAGAGTAGTGAACACCTTTGCATGAAGTTGTTTTAAGTTAGCCAACTGTAGCTTAAGTGAGCTAGCCCGGTGACTAGTAATAGATAATATATTCAGTGACAAATAAATAATTACCCAGGCAAGAAATTAAATAGAAAAAAAAACACCCATACGACCTTTACGTAACTTTGAAACCCCTTGATCAATAGCTACATATTGCAATGAGAGGCTAGCTGCTCTTCAGCGGACAACAGAAAACAAGCAACCTGCTGCTAACGTTAGCAGGTTGCTATGTATGTTACAGCAAACTCCATGATCAGCGCCTGGTAAAACATAATCCAGTCCCCAGATATTACTCCCAAAAGTGCAGTTGTGAGTTCATTGTGGCGTTTGAGGCTAAGCCGAAAATGAATGGCGAATAGCAAAGAGCCAGACAAACTACCCTAGCCGCGACAGTATCTGCTGTCAGTGACATCCACGGCACGATACCGCTTCCAACCAACCATGTATGATAAAAACACTCGTATGAGTGAATCCTGTTACCTGTAATTGTTGATATTCTTCGTCAATTTCCTCCCACTCCAGCTGAAACTTCGGTTTGGACATTGTGGTACAAAAAACGGCGAGACGAAGAGGACGTTTTAACTAGGTTTCACCCCGATTACCTCCTCACACGGGCTGCGCAGTCCCACTCAGACGCTTTTTAATTGTGCTCCTCGGCGCAGGCGCACATTCACTGTTAGGTCAAACTGAACCACAGTTGAACCTTTTTTAAGTCAACAAACATTTATATCAAGTTGAAATGACAGAGGTATCAACATGAAACCCCAGATATATTAAACGTTAATTTAAATTTAGCTATGAATTAAATTAATGACTATTGACGCACAGTACGCATTTGTGTTGCTAGGATACAACAAACACAAATGCTCCACAGCAGAGGAAGTTAGACTGCTAGTTAGCTAGTAACATGTCTTGTTCATTGTTACATGGCCTGATTTAACAAACAGATAGGGTTTAATTAAAAGTCATCCACTCGAACACATTGCTAAGGTAGAAATAATTTTATTTCAATTGGTGTTTGACATTTTTTTTTTCTGTTTTCATTTCTCTTACGAATTCGTGACGATTGTGATGAATAGCTTTTGATACATTCAATATCTTTGGTGCTTTTTTCGTGTAAACATGATCTGAAATATTAGATTAATTGTTATCAAAAAAATGAGACATGAGATTTGTAAGATTTAGCATTGGTTTGATTAGGATTCATGAACTAGAGGTTCCAGAAAATTAAACATGTTTTGTATAGATTAAAAAAATGTTATGTTTAACAATGGAGAAATCCCATATATCCCCCTAATATCCTCGTCCATTTTGTATACATGGTAGTGGAACTGTCATGATTTGGTCTGTTTGCTGCCTGTGTGGACTAGGGAATCTTGCCATGAATGGTGACCAGTGGATTCTGAAATTACCCAGCTCAAACTGACTGAGACCCAGATGTATTTGTTAACATGAGAGGAAATAGACCAACCTACAGCTTAAAACAGTGGTTCTCAACTGGTTTGGGGTCGACACCCACCGTCACCCCTTAATGACAAGCCATGAACCAAATCAACCTCAGATTGTACGGAATTAACAGTGCTTACATGCACAAGCATGCTAAAAACAGTGCAACAATGGAGAAGTAGTTAAACAAACAAACAAACTCATAAAATATATAGCTTTAGCTGCATTCTCATTGCATATACACTGCTCAAAAAAATAAAGTGAACACTAAAATAACACATCCTAGATCTGAATGAACTATTCTTATTAAACATTTTGTTCTTTACATAGTTGAATGTG
>JBAMHW010000021.1:14224805-14235314 GCA_037177495.1 Rhadinocentrus ornatus
TGTATGGGGTGGACAGGTGTCTTTATGCAGCTATCCACCTCAAACAGGTGCTTCTAATTTAGGATAATAAGTGGAGTCGAGGTGGACTTTTTAATGGCGGACTAACAGGTCTTTGAGGGTCAGAATTCTAGCTGATGGACAGGTGTTCAAATACTTATTTGCAGCTGTATCAAACAAATAAATTGTTAAAAAATCATACATTGCGATTTCAGGATTTTTTTTTTATTATGTCTCTCACAATGGACATGCACCTACGATGAAAATTTCAGATCCCTCCATGTTTCTAAGTGGGAGAACTTGCAAAATAGCAGGTTGTTCAAATACTTATTTTCCTCACTGTATATATGCCAAATTTGTGATATAATTGTCTACTCCTCAGGGTAATGGGATGTACTTCTACAACAACTCTGCAGTCTATGAAGGGAAGTGGATTGAGAACCAACGGAGTGGCTGGGGAAGGATGTACTATGAGAATGGAGACATCTATGAGGGAGAGTGGATGAAGGATAAACATGATGGGCAAGGAATTATTAGATTTAGTAAGAAAAGTTTGCCTTGCATTAATAAAATTAATTGGCAGTTTTAACTGACATATACAGTAAACTGTATGATTCAACTTGTGTTAAAGCAAATGGAAACTGGTATGAAGGGACATGGCAAAATGGCAAGAAGAATGGTAATGGCAAGTTCTACTATTCTGACAAAGGCCAGCTTTATGAAGGTTTTTGGGTGGATGGAGTGGCTAAATGTGGGATCCTGTCTGATTATGAAAGGGATACAGCCCCAACACCTGACAAATATCCAATTCCAAAGGTACAACATTTGGACTACTTCAACTTGCATCTAATTAAATCAATTTCCAAGTCACTTTAATGACACGATCAAATCAGCATAGACCAAAAAGCCCCTTTCCTGTTCAGCATTGAGTTAAATGTTCTTCTTTTCTATTTTAAGGTATGTCTGGTGGATGTGGAGTCAGTTTTAAGGGAAGCTGAATCAGCTTACCATGGTCAGTCTTGACTTTCAGCAAGAGGATCATTAAATCTACTCCGTCATGTAATAAAAATATGGATATGTATTCAACATGTTTAATCTCGTCAGTACTCTCATCTAGGTCACCCACTTCAGAGTTCATGATCAAACTGAGCTGAAGATATTGCTTAAATTAAAAAAAGTTCATTTCATTTGCTGCCATTGCAGCTGTTGTGATTATAGATCTATAGTGAAGAGAAAGCTGTACACCTGTATGTACAATCACTATATTAATTCCATACTGTAAAACAATGTTGATGCAAACTCACCATGAAGTTATTTAAGCTTGACATGTAGTTCTATATATATTAGTCAGAAACCTTTCTTAAAAAATACACCATCTTCCAAACCAATCTGAAAGAGGATTGCCATGCTTTAACTTTTAATTATGTCTGCTCCTATCAAAAAACAAAACAAAAAACCCAGCTTCTTTAATCTATTGAGCATAAAATAACAGATAAATGTTAATAAACATGCCTGACTGATAAGCTCCCCGTGGGTCTCTAGAGGAATTTGAGAAAAAACAAAAACATCCATATGAATTAAGGATCAGATTACAGAGGGTGCAATAAGTCAGATAAATAATTTAAGAGTCATTTAAGTCAAACCCCAGTGTAAGGATGACAGCTTTTGAAAACTGGTTGTGGTACTTAGTCGTTTGTCTACACAAAACCATCTTTGAGTACATGTCGTTTGCATGGATAAGATCAGAAATATGTTAACATCCAAAACCTAAAAACCTCTTCTTAAAAAAAAAAAAAAGTTTATTCTATCCCCACAGCTATGCCACATACTGTATGTCAGCAATTTTCTAATATGAATTTAATTTTGGCAGCTGATTAGTCAGTCATCAGAAAGAGCAAGCAGTACAAATGGAGTGCATTATCATAAATCCTTTAAATAAGGAGAAAACAGGGTAAATACCTGTAGTTCACAAAACATAGCAAGATAATATACATAAAGATTTGCAATATTTGCTGATAAACAGGAAAATAAATGCAGCAGACAGGATTCCAAGTTACTGATCATATGTCTGCCATAATGTCCATAATGTAAGAGATAAATCCAGCTACGATCACATTTAAGATTTAGTGATTTCAAGCTACATGCATTATGGCAGATTTGTGTGTTCACAGTTAATGAATTGTGTCTTCTAAAAATACAGCTCTTCACAAAATTAAAATATCACAACTAAGGTACATCTTCCTTCCTGTAGAAAAAAAAAATCTGAAGCCAACATTGTGGCTTCAGGCTTAGAGAAATCCCAAGTAGTAGAGTTCCACCACAGATGTGAATCAACTGTACTTCTCTATGGAAAATGTGAGCTTGGAGACTGCAAAATTGAAGATTCCCCCCTATTGTCAAGCTCGTTTTGAAGTCTGGTTAGGTTAGATAGCTCTTCAAGCTCCTGAAACTGTCTGTCAGTCTTGTGGCTGACCAAGGAGCGATAGAAATGCACAGCAAAGACAATGAAGACTAAACCAAAGGGGATCATAATAGAGGTTGAGGTAATGGCAGCAGCTACACCTGATGAAACTGTATTATTGCTGGATTTATTGGGCTTAACAGGTAAAAATTTGACCCAGCAGAGTAGAACCACCTCAGCAAGAAAAAGCAAAGTGCCAATCACAGTAGAAAATGCCCAGGCCAGTTCAATATGTCTGTGCATCCGCTCATGTGGCGACTCCTTCACAGAGTTGAGATTGTGAACGTTGCTGACAGCCTCTATATTTGGCAAGATGCAGGTGCTGACCATCAGAGCAAACAGGTGAACGGCCACAAGCACAGTGGTGCAGGCGCTGAAAGCGATGAGGAGAGCAGGTGGGTAAGGATAACTGTTATCCAGCTGCACTTCTACCATAGCCACCTGAAAGAAAAGAAAGCCAGAGGCACAACTTTTAACACATGCCCGCACTTTCATGTAAGTGGTTAATCCACAGAGGAGTAAGAAGATATTTTGGAGATAACATTACCATAGCAAATCCAGAAAGCAGAGCTGATGTTCGACTAGAAGCCTTCAATTTAGCTCTACTCAGGTACAGCTTTCTCCAGGACAGTGCTTGCAGTGAATGCTCGTTCAGACTCATGTTGCGCCGACAATTAAAACACCGGCCGAGCAGCGCAGCTGTTTGGAACTCTTGCGCTACAAGATTAAAAAAAAGGTGGTCCAACTATGCACACTTGGAAAACATTTACCCCCGCCTGTTAACGGAACTGCGGAAGCTAATTTTCCACCAACCGTCTTTCTTCAGCGTGTTTGGACTAACTAAACCTTTAGTTACCCACAAGCCCCCGCGCGCTGAGAGGAACATCCGTCACCGGGTAAACTGTCGGTTCCATAAAGGGTTACTACTTCACACCTTGTAACAACACTGTCGTAACACGTATTTAAAATAGGCAAAATGTTTTATTTTTCTATTTAACTAACAGTCATCATTTAGACCTTATTGTTTGTCACGAAATGGATTAAGTTGGGCATGGCGAGAAAGCGAATCATCACGAAACTAGTCCAGCTGTCTGAAGCATTTTATGTATCAACCTTTAAGTATATTGAATTTTTATGCTAAGATATGCAAACATAAAAATATATAACCTTAAGAAAACACTATACATTCGGTGTACAGAGGTCTAATAAATGTTCTTGGAGTTTGGAGAATTGTCTTTAGCTGCCTAATTAAAATAAAATGTTAGACGATAATCAGACTTTTATAATGTACAAAAAATATATTCAAAATATTAAAAGAAATATAACAGTCAAATTAGCATTACTGACATAGATATGAGAAAAAGCTAATTTTGATTAAAAACTAGAGCTGGCTGATATCACCATAACGCCCAAACTCTAATGCCTTAAATTGACTATTTTTTGCTTTAAAAAAGGCTTCAAGTTAGCTTTATTATCCTCAATGTGGCAATTTGTTTTGCAGCCAGGTTTATCTAATATCACGTTTTATTATGCAAATGAGAAGGGTGGTAAATTAAATTATTATTTTCTTCACTGGTTTTAAAGACTATATTGTAGAAGCAAAGCAGCCGTGGGTGATTGAGGGGGATAATAAGAATTTTCTATTTTTCTTCTTCCAATTTCATAATGAAAGCTGCTCTTCTGAAAGCCTTTTTGTTAGGAAACCAGTAGGACGAATCATCCATATTAATGGTTAAAAGGCAACTCTTTAATTTTCTATCCGCTTTCAAACAACACTCGTCAAATATGATGAATATTTCAGATTTGTAAGAGCAGCCGAAAGCAGTGGAATGACATACCATGACGCTGTCCAACAATGTTTTGGTTCCTGGCGATGACGTAATACACAAAAACATGGTTCCCTTGTTTTGAACCTGTAAAGCGTGCTAAGTGCTTCTTTAACTTTACCACGCGCGAGGATGCTTTTCCCAAACTGACTGACTGGAAAATTATTTCTAAGAGATGATGGCTCAGTCCGCGGAAACGTGTGCCGAATCTGGACGTAGGCTGGTGTGTAGCATCTGCCATGTTAACGTTAGCTTATGATGAGAGACTGGCAGCGAGCTAATTAGGTAGCTAAGCTAACGTTTGCAACAGTAAATCGTGGGATATTTGTCATGTCACTGAAACTGCTCAAGTTTGAGGAAACGAGGGAAAACGATAGATGTCACAGTTTAGATTTGAGAACTTTAATATTTTTAGCTTTTGCCCAGCGTACAGCAATTAAAACACGAGAAATCAATATAGTTGAGTTCAAGCAATTCACAGTTATCTTGGAATATCATACCAGCAGTAGCTTCCTTCTTCTCTGATAAGCGTCGTTGTAGAGCGAGACATTAGATGAAGAAATGATGTAGTTGTAGCAACGTAAAATGCGCTACGAAAACCTGAATATGACCCCCTGCCCCAGTTTTAAAGTTAGGCATGAAATTGGCGTTTATTTATTCTTCACCTCGTATCTTAGGCGCGGGCCTTTATGAATAATTTTTTCCACGCTTGTTTCAGTTTTGTCACGTAAATCCTGTCATTTTTTATGGCAGCGCTCCATCTGCCGGAGGATGTACGACGAAAACGAGGATTTGTCTGATGTTGAAGAAATTGCAAACGTCAGAGGTTTCAGTGTGGAGGAAAAGCTTGTCAGCGACAGCTACAGCGCAAACTTTGTCCACTTAATGGAGGGCAAAGGTAAAGAAACACAAAGCATGTCATGTTTCTCTCTTGCCACGATTACACCATTTTGCAACTAAATAAAATGCAGTTTTGTTTGAGATGATGTCTTTGCACCAGTAAATGTGTTTTCAAATACTTTGGACTAAAACATGCAGCTACTGTCTTGCAGACTTCACATATGAATATGTACAAAAGGAGGCCCTCAGGATCCCGCTCATTTTTAAAGAGAAAGATGAATTAGGGATTAGGTAAGGAGTCTTTTCTGCACATAATACAGTTTATGCATAGTTAATGTTCTTGCTAACAGGGTTGAGCCACGTTACTTTGAAATGTGGTCATTTAGTTAATACCATTATATGAAATATATAATATCTGATATTTTTGGGCTATTCCATAATCAAATATTAAAGGTAATGTATTTTATGCCATGAAAATTTGGCTAACTACACAATTTTGAGTTACACAAATACTTTTGTGTTCTTACATTTTAAAGCATTTTTAAGGCAATTAAAAGGAGTTTTAAGTTACATTTTAAGTAAACCTAACCAGTACAGGTCAAAAGGACCTATGTACTTGATGATGGTGTACTTTAATGACTCTTTGTGTAAATTTGTAAAGCTTTTTTCTAAATTAATGACCACCTGTCATTAGAATATGACATAGGATATTGCTCCAACACTTACTCAAAATACAAATCTTCCTTTGTCAATATGATTTAAAAGATTAAAATCTATCAATTTATAACCCAAGAAATGTGTTTGGCAATGTAACAATAACCTAATTACACATTTAAAACACGTGATCACACATTATAAATGCATAATCACTGTTATCTGTAACTACCCAACTTTTGTTAAAAAAAATTCTGTTTTATTTTTTAAACTCTTTTCATCCCATTATGTATCACATGACTGACTTGAATCTCTTTATTACATTTGTATAGAATGCCTGATCCTGAGTTTACAGTCAGTGAAGTTAAAGGTTTAGTTGGTAAGTACAATGTTATAAACATGCACACAAACACATTTTATACTTTTAAATACCTGTCAAACCTGTCTGTAATTTAAACCAAACCCAAGCATATTCTCATTCAGAAGCATCCCAGGTCCTGAGGCGGACAGTAAGGCCTGCTGATGCAGTTCAGTTTAGGGACATCTAAAATAATTTTTCATGTCAAAGTAACAAGTCGCTGCAATGTTGAGAGTCTGAAACTCCTCTTCCAAAACTGGTCCTAAGTCTCCTAAAAGTCAGATCCATACTATGCAATCACAGCGCAAATTGTAAAAGGAAAATGTTTCTATGATAAAGCTGGCCAACACATACAGATCTTGTCACAGTGTGACTCAACAGTGAACTTGTACTGTCAACTAGAAGGTACACTTTTTAATCTGATTTTGAAGAAATAACCATCGATGTAAAAGAAGATAGTTCATGAATTGGAAAAAATGCAGGGATAAGCAATGAAACAGTAAATATTACAATAAAACAAGTACAGTGACATGTTTAAATTATAGGAATAATATAGGTTTATTTTTACAGTGGTATTTAAGGTGTCATTTAATAAGAGATTGCACACATTTTTAATTATTTATTGTCTGTTTTTTGTTGAGCTGGTCACAGTAGGCATGCTTATAACCACTTTCTTGTGCTTGTGTAGTTTCTGTAAAGCTGCTTCCATCTGTTGTCCTACAGATGCATGCATTATTACTGTTATGTTGAAATATCTGATCATGTAATTGCTCCATCTAGTGAGGAACATAGTCAATAACACATTTAAGCATCAGCATCATCTGATACTGCAGATCTAGAACATTTTAACTGAAACTGGAAAAAAAATGGTTTGGTTTTAGTTTCACATATGTGTTCTATGTCTGTTCTCCTTTTGGACAAGCTGTGTTACATTAGCTCATAGGCTAATGACTGTTTCTTGCAGGTAGTCGGCGCTCTGTGGATGTTATGGACGTGAGCACTCAAAAAGGCTCTGAAATGAGCATGGCTCAGTTTGTCCGTTATTATGAGACACCAGAAGAGGAACGTGACAAACTCTTCAATGTCATCAGCTTAGAGTTCAGCCACACTAAGTTGGAGAACCTCATTAAGCGGCCCACAGTGGTAATGCAACTTACAACTTGCTGTTTGATAAAAGGTGTTGGAAATAATGTGACCGATGTGTTAACATTTAGTTTTGATTGCTCTTAAAGGTGGATCAAGTTGATTGGGTGGACAACATGTGGCCTTCTGCTCTGAAACAAAGCCAAATAGAAGCCACTAATGTTATCTCAGAGATGAAGTACCCTAAAGTGCAAAGGTATGACTTTGCTTTGAATTTTGTACCAGTTTTATTAAGCTCTCAGAATTATGTGTCAGTCCACGAGAGAGAGAAAAAAAAAGATGTGAGTAGGCCATCAGTTTAGAAAATATAAAAGTTAAAAATAGCCCTTCTTTTGCTGAAAATCTCATGTATTTTCATCTCATTCATGCTCTTCATTGTTGCTAGGCAGCAATTTTCTTCCCCTTTCAGAAAATGATGGTTTGTAACAGCTGTGGTCTGACTGCACAGACCCCTCTCAGCCAACCAGCTGAAGTGGAACCAAAATTCATTTAAACCAATAATTAATTTTTGCCAGCAATACAATAAATCAATATCAGTTGACATCCAGCACTCTGTTTAGTTACTTTAGCATTATATGATGCTTCTGATCTAATGGTTCCCCCACAAATAATTTATTTAAATCTAAATACATAAAAAAATGTATATATATATATATATATATATATATATATATATATACATACAGTGAGGAAAGTAAGTATTTGAACACAAATAAATTGTTAAAAAATCATACATTGTGATTTCAGGATTTTTTTTTAGATTATGTCTCTCACAGTAGACATGCATCTACGATGAAAATTTCAGACCCCTCCATGTTTTTTAAGTGGGAGAACTTACAAAATGGCAGGGTGTTCAAATACTTACTTTCCTCACTGTATATATATATTTAAAATAAAAGCCCAAAATGATCTCACATGCTAATCAAGTAATTTCGTATTTATTGAAGATGCGTCTACTTCTGAATGATCTTAAAGATTCAAAGGGAAAAAAATTGGCCTCTTTAAACGTTATGTTATTAATGTAATGCTGCGTTGGCACAGTGTCAAAATGACCCCCCTCTGGGGGTTCTAGGGGGTATTGGAATGTTGGCAGTGGTAAAAAAAAAATCTGGATCACCCCAGAATCTAATCAGTTTTTTCTCATTACATTTTGAATATTTCCTGAAAATTTTTATCAAAATCGTTCCATTACTTTTTGAGTTATGTTGCTAACAGACAGAGAGACAAACGTACGCCACTGAAAACACAATTTCCGCCTTAGCAGAGGTAATTAGGCTTCAGGAATAATGATGATGATGATGAAATTTTATTGTGCTATAGTTTCACTGTGAATCAACATTAATTAGACAGATCAAGGACCAAGAGTTAAGTTATATTGTCAAACATGCAAAAGTAAACCCCGTTTAAACCTATTTCCATGTTTTTCCAACTATTGTTTAACAGACTTTTATATATTTAAGATTTTTCTCAAATAAAATGACTGATTAATGGTTTAAACAACAAATTGTGTTGATTTTTTACTTTAATTTTTATTTTTCCTGTTTCTATTTTGTCATTTTATTTTTAATTTAATTAAATTTTTGTTAAATAATAACTGAAATCACTGCTGCCTTCTAAACAGTTCAATTGCTGTTTTTAATTTCCAGTATTCTATTTAATGTGGATCTCATTTTCTTGCTAGGTATTGCTTGATGAGCGTGAAAGGCTGCTACACAGACTTCCACATTGATTTTGGAGGAACATCTGTTTGGTATCATGTGTTTAAGGGACAGAAAGTGAGTAAACATTTTTTATAGCAGTTTTAATATTTTGTTCCATAAGTTCTTATTTAGTAGTTTTAGATCAAACATTAGGATATAGATTTTGGTAAAATTTTCAAGTCTGAGAAAAATTAAACTCAACAGTCTCAGTTTGGACATCGTCTTAATGTCCTCAGGTATTCTGGCTTGTGCCTCCAACCCCTCATAACTTGGCAATGTATGAGGACTGGGTCTTGTCAGGCAAGCAGAGTGACATCTTCCTGGGGGACCAAGCTGATGGGTGTCAGAGAGTGGAGCTTAAACAAGGATACACCTTCTTCATCCCGTCTGGTCTGTTGCTTGTTTTAACTAGTCAGCTGAAATAGATTTTCTGCTACATGAATGAAGAGAAACACTAAACTTCATCTGCTTATTATGCTGTATTATTAATTATCGCTGTAAATTTGCATGAAATCTCTCTTTATTCCTCTTTTATTTGAGTGTGTTGTGTTTTTGCCTTTTGTTACTAAGGTTGGATTCATGCCGTCTACACTCCTGTGGACACACTGGTGTTTGGAGGCAACGTCCTGCACAGCTTTAACATTCCTATGCAGCTTACCATCCATGAGATAGAGAACAGGACTAAGGTAGGATCAGAATTTTCCAACGTGTGAACTCCACATGGAAAAGATTAATCTCAAGTCAAGTCATTACAAGGGTATGAGGAGTGGTGGAGGAGGCATCAGCTTGGCTAGGGGGGAAAGGGAAATAAAACCAAAACCAGTTCAGTAACAATTGTTACTACGTACAGTTACATAAGCCATCATTTTGTAAAGTTCTTTCAGGATTTTGGAGAACAACAACTATATTATAGAAGTAAAGCTATTTTAGTGGCTTTCAGTTGTTTTATGTGTGTCACTTAGGCTGTTTATCCCCTGCACCGCTGTCAGAGATATGTTTCTTGTACGAAGTCTCTATAGTATACACAGACAAGTGTCAGAACAGAAATTTAAAAATTAAAGAAACTAAGAAATCAGGTTTTTGCCAGGGAATCTCAAATGTCGCTCTTAATAAGAAAACTTTATTTTTTAGTCATTAAATTAGTGGATTTTTTTTTGGCAGTTTTTAATTAATGAAAAAAAGTTTTTTTTCTTGTCTACAGGTTCACTCCAAATTCCGTTTCCCCTTTTATTATGAACTGTGCTGGTATGTCCTGGAGCGATACCTGCACTGCCTGACCAAACGGTCCTACATTGCTCAGAACATCCGCAAAGAGCCAGTAGGTGAGTAAAGTTAATTACAGTCCAGTGTGAAAACTTCCTGTGATGGGATAAAAGTACGTGATAAAAAACAGTAAAACAAAACAAATACTAGACATAGATAATAGCAGCAAGAAAAAAATTGGCTTATATGTTCTCATCCACCTGCTGCATCTCCCACTCACCTAGACGCATCCCCTCACCATCTGTGTCCCCCCCACTAACCTGATGC
>JBAMHW010000021.1:14235414-14253863 GCA_037177495.1 Rhadinocentrus ornatus
CTGTAAAGTCCTCTGAGACAACTTTGTTGTGATATAGGGCTATACAAATAAACTTGATTTGATTTGATTTGATAATGTATGGCACATTACCAGTGTTTTTTTTTTAAACAAGCACATTCTCAATGATAATCAAGTTCTTTAATGGCACTTGGGTATGAACCGCTAATAATGAAAATGTAGCATTTCCCATAAGACAGCAGTATTAACAGACTTTCCAGGTCAGAGCAGCACTACAATGAAAATCATATTTAGTATTTATCATTTTAAAGCAGTACAAGAAAAGTTTCTGACCTTAAAACTCTGTACTTCTGACTTGTTTTGATGACACACTTGATTTCAATTTGCACATTCCACGGGCTCTTTTGGTTGCGTACCATGGATGATTCAGCAAAGAAACTGAAGAAGACATCATTGGTGGAAGCGTGGAAAAGCCAGAGATAAAGTAACAGAGCAAGAAATGAGACAAGAGTCAACAACGGACTGACTTTTACCTCGTGGAGAGAGCTCAGAAAAGAGGCGGGATGCAAGATAGATGCCAAATTAGCTGTGGTTTAGGGTTGCCAAAGAGTGAAAATATGCCTAAGTTCAGCAGCACCGTTTTAAAAACTTTATATTTCAAAAAGTATAAAGCAAGCACAAGTTTAATTAATAATAAAAAAAAACATGCATGTTTACCACTATGCTTCATGTCTCATTTTAACATCACTTTTGGGAACTGAGGAGACAAATTATTGCAGTTTTTCATGTGATATTGTAAAAATATACAAAATGTTGATATGCATTGTGATGATATGGCAAAATTATCTGGGTGGGAGCATATTTTGTTTCAAAATGTCTATTTATTATTCGGTATTAATTATACCTGTCATGTGAACTAATGCACCACCATTTTATGACTGATGTGGCCTTTGAAATGACTGAACTGTGGTAACAAGCTGCAGCCTGTGATTTTCAAAAGGAATTTCAGATTGTGATTGTCCCACAAGACAGGTTTTTACTCTCACTCAGTTCAGCTTTAATATCTGGAGTCCATAACGTCAGTGTTTCTGGATTTTTACTTTTGTCTTTCTGTGGTAGTTATACTTTTTATTTGTGGATATAGGGATCAAACTGTATTCACTAGATGTCATTGAAGGGTTCCTGAGCCATCTACAGTAATGGTTGCTATGTCTGTTTTCAGTGTTGCCCTTGGGCCAAAAGACTACAGCCTTTTAGTCATCTGGAGTCTATAAATCAAAGATATATAATTAGTAATTTAATGCTGAGAAAGTCTATTCTTAAATTAAGAGTTTTTAACCCCCTTTTTAAAAAGAGGAGTCTTTGCTCATGTTTCCAATTAACCTGTTATTGAGTGTTGCACATTATTTAAACTCTTTAGTTTTCCTCTGTACTAAGTCTATTTTGAATTTTTTACATGTTGCTGCCATTAAGCTAAAAACTGCTGCATCCTTTATGTCTCTTGCAAATCTTGTAATATACTTCAGATCCTCTTAAGGTAATAATGGTTTTAAAAAATTCTTTTGTCCTTTCAGACTACGAGACAAAGGGAAAGACAGAGAGCCCATCCTCTGACGCCAGGAATCAGGACATAAGTGAGGACTCATGTGGGACTCAAGTCAGGGAGGATCAGGGAGAAAGAATTGATGGGGCTACTGAGAATGGCCCCTGCTCACCTGAAAATGAAAAGGGCATGTTCCTCAAGACTGTTTTATCCGTTGACTCCGAGGACAGCTGTAATCCTGGCTCCACCACTCTAGATTTTCCCAAAACCCCCTCTGACTCCCCAGCCTCAGAGTCTCTGAGTAAATGGACCCATTTAACTGAGTTTGAGCTGACTGGACTCAGGACACTGGTTGAGAAGCTGGAATCTCTTCCTGAAAATAAAAAATGTGTTCCCGAAGGAATAGAGAACCCTCTAGCTCTCCTAGAGGACATGAAGGTAAAAAAAAAAAAAAAGACAAGGCATTGTAAATTCACTCATTAGACTTCCAATAAAGTTTTACTTGTTCTTTTTTTCTGTGGCTGTTAAGGTTGTCTTAAAAGAACATGCTGATGATGACCCTAATTTAGCAATCACCGGATTTCCTGTGGTGTATTGGACAAAGAAAATGACAAAGGTAAGAATATTCCACCTGACATACGATACAGACCATTTGTTTTCCTTTCCATTTACATTTCTGTCATTCAAATTGACTCAGTAAACACTTTAGAATAAAAAAGTTAGTGTAAAATCAAGAGTTGTGATCTCATGGACCTGACTTTGACTTTGTGAGGGAGGACATCATTAAACTTAGAATTAGCTTTGTTTTTCCTTTTTTATTTTGATGGGTATATCTTTATATACATCTGGGACTATGAGCTGCTTACAGGTGTTGAATGACACAAAGAGTATCCAAAACAATCCTCTAAGTAGTAACACTTCTGGTACGAGGTGGTTAGTACTTACCAGAAGTGCTCCTGTGGAGGTCGGCTATTGAACTGGGAAAAGGATAACAGGTGTCCAGTACGGTTTGATGCATGTAAAAGCTGACCCATGTGGTCCACTCCCACAGAAAAGCTGCTGTACCACAAAGGGCAAAGCAAGTTTATCTGATTAGCAAGCTCTCATTGCCCAAACAAGTGTCTGGACCATACGGCGTTGGAAAAAGATGTCTTGGTCTACAAGTATTGAGTAACATTTTCTTTTATACTGTGTGAATAGCTGAAAACGTGTGGTGGCAGGATGATGCAATACAGGAATAAGGCAAGTAATCAGGACCAATCTGATCATATTTGATCATATTCTGCTGAGTACCTTGGGTTCTGGCAAGTTTACATCAATAGATTGTCTTGGACTTTACTTTCCTTAGATCTGATGGTCTGGTGGTGTATCTGTTGATAATCCCGGATGAGTGGGTACATCTGTGGGGTGAAGGCTCTGCAACAGAACCTGTAGGAAATGCTGGTAAAGTCTGTTTTTGAGCAAAATTGCCAGTGTGTATAATCTATTGTGTTGTTTACACTTGGCATTTTACTTTCATTGCCTTCCAAGTCCCTTTACTTCTTTGTTGTTCTCTGGTCCTCAAATCAGTTTCAGATCCTGTTTTTTTTTATCTGACACCCACTGCCCTCCTTTGCGCTCCTTTTCAGGAACAGTAGTTGTAGGCTACAAATTTGCATAACTTTGACAAAACAGATTCAGAATAACTGTAAACCCAGCAATTTGACAGAAATGAACTAAAACTATACAGTACATTTTCAGAGCATTTACAGATACAACGTGAAATATTTAACTGTGTTTATTGTTACATTAGTCATCACAAAAAAGGAAAATTGCATCAATACATTTCATTGTGGGCAAATAATCATTATTTGAGTGCAACTTTGTTCCTTTTGGGCATCAAAATGCTTCATAAAATTGACAAAGAAAGTGAAATTTTGATGTCAGTTGTAAACACTGGCAGATTGATTTCATGTTGCTTTGAGTGGAGCATAAAAGGGTAAGAATCAAAGCTTTATATTAAATGCAAAATGTAAGAAAAAAAGAAACAATGATCCACCCCTTTAATTTTCCTGTTACCAATTTTACTTTTGTCTTATACCGCTTCTTGCAGTGTGTGATACGGAAGTGATCAAAATGTGCTTGGACAATAGCTTAAATCCTGTGGTTTTTATGGATGTGTTTTGACTCAGAAGTATAACTATGAACATTTAACTGTCCAAACAAACATAATTACTACAAAGGAAAACAAGAAACCTTAACAGAAGTTCGAACAAGGAAAGTGTTTTACATGAATGTATGAAAAGGAAGTTTCTTGCTGACCTCTAGATCAGATCTTTGGATCACCCCACACCAGTCCCCACCCGCCCAGCTGCTGGTCGCAGGTCCTCTTTGTGTTTGCCTTTTGTAATGAGATGCCATCTGGATCTATTGGCTGTGTAGAGTCTGTTCTCCTCTCCCTGTGATGCTCATCATGAATATTGTAACACCTTTGCTTCTGCATCTTTCTCCATTGGATAGAGGCAGACTCCTTACCAGTACATATTCTGATGCACCACAGCCTCCTATTGGCTCTTTGCTTCCCAGAATCCCTCCTCCTTTCCAGGGAGCCAATCCATATTAATGAGGCAGGCTTGCTTTCTACATATGCTTGTGGTATTGTGAAGCTTTGGAGCAAGAGGGAGGGCTGTAGGCCTGACTGCGGTAGCAGGAGGAGAAGGAGGAGGAGACTGCAGCCATGTCAGTTTGCTGTGAGCTGGACGGTGTCTGAAAGCAAGCCATGGCCATGTCGTTGAGTGCTGATGATGAGGACTACGACTCAGACTCTGAGCAGGTTAGCACACAGAAGCCCTGCAGGCAGGCAATAGTGAGGCAGCTAGAGGAATGCTTGGTGTCAGACAGAGCAGTGTGCAGCATCATAGTGCAGTGGGGAAATGGAGCTACCTTGAGACAAAAGCATTGATTTAGTCTGCCCTCTGTTCTTGGTCTGTGATTTTATGTCTTTAAAGGTTTGACGTTTGTGTGTGTGTGTGAGAGGGAGACAGAGAGCATGCTTGTGCTTTAATCAGATAAATTTAGCACTACAACAAGTCTAGCTCAGACCTTCTGTTGGCTGTTTCAAGATGCAGGAGAGGAATCTTTTGCAATTAGATTGTGAAAGTGATGCACATAACAGAGTAAAAAAATTAAAGGGTAGTTATGCAGTTTGTGTTACTTAAAAAATAGGGATCTTTAGTCTAATTTTTATTGGTGCAAATGTCAGGTGTGTGTCAGATGGGACATTCTTACTAGGAAAATGATGTGTGTTTTGTTAATTTAAATATAGTCCTGCTACGCTTCTTACCTCTGAACCACACCCCCTTACATTAAGTCTATGACTGTATTTGAGTTTGAAAAACGCTGACTGCAGATGATGTGTGCATCTTGCTTTTCTGATAAATATTTTAATGAGGCATTTTTCAAGTTTCATCCCAGTGACGTCTAAAAACACCTGTTCTTGGAGTGACTAAAATTTGCTAATATTGAGGCTAATAGGCACAGAAGGCTGAATATTTGGTAAGATGCTCTTGTTTTTAGCTGAATTTGAGCAACTCATGAATCTTTATACTATCATATGATTTGTCTTCAGTGATTGTTTTGATGTGATGAAAAGTGGCTCTTAGCCATTTCAGTCTTCTTCAAAACGTTCCCCAGCTGAATGAGCTTTGAAGTGCTAAGACGTTACTACCTGGTCAAAAGTGCTGTCCTAATTACTATTTAGAGATGATACATGTGATGTACATCTCTCCAGAAACACAATGCTGAAAGTTTAATTGCTGTATTTGTGATATAACTGAAGAAAAAAACATCAACAAAAAAACGAAACACCTGAGACAGGAAAAGAAAGTTTTTGATAGTACTGTTGTCAGGTTGTCTTGTCATTTTATTCTGCATGCCAGAGAAATATTTGCTTTAGAGATCATGTACTTATCAGACAGTGGGGGCTGTGCAGGGGGTATGCGGGGAATTAGTGGACAATATGGACAGTTATCAGTGCTTTTCCTTCTTTTATTATTTGCTAATCAAACCTGTAAGTAAAGTGACAGGTGCACATCGATATACAGTATATGATTCACGTTATTCACTTAAACATATTGTCTTACACCACCCAGGAAGGGGTGGGTAACAGATCAGGGTGTATTTGTATCAATACAGGACTTCTTTTAGTGGGTTATTTGGTGTCATTTCAGTGCTTCTCCTCTTGTTAATCCCCATGCATACCCCCACAACAGTTCAGCACAGATTGTACAAGCCCTGCCCCCCTCCCCAATATCTCACTCTAATCCTGTCTGCTTACCACATATCTGACTGCCTCTGTCGGTCTATTTTGTGGCTATTGTTAGAATAAATTATTGTAATGTGCCTAAGATTCAGCCCGCTCACTTTTTCTGGTAGAGGCTCTCATTACAGTTCTCATTAGTTACAAGTGTGTGTGTCATACACTGTTCTGTTAGGGAATGGGATGTGGCTGTTGCTATGCTGACACCAGGAAAATCTGCACTGGCGATGTAACTAAAGAATCCCGATCTTCATCTCCAAGAGCTGCAGTGTTTTTCAGCCCTTGTTCTTGTTTATTTCACACTGCCACTTATTGTCTGATGTGGATTGCTGGCAGTGTTTTCACAGCAGTTTTCATGGTAATAAAGCCCCCACATTGTTGTGGTTTGACTCTGAGCCTGAGAGGGAGCAGAATTTATATCACAGAAACAATAATGGTGCTGATCAAAGACATCTATATTTCATTGCCCAGCAAAATTTGATAATGTGTATTGCTCTAAATCAGTTTGTGTGCCCTGTGACAGTGAATAATGGGTCTTAGTGATAAATGTGTGAAATGTAGCCATAAGTGTAGCTTCTCTTTGAAGTAGAAACATGCAAGCAAGTGAGGTGCTAAATTTGGAAGGCGCCTTCAGGGACATTTTTGATCTGTGTGTGTGTTTTTTTTTCTTTGCTCTTATTTTCTGTGCTGTGAGAGCTGCGAATAATACATTTATACCCAGCATGTTTGGATCAGGTTTATTTTCTGTATTGTATATCAGTATGCTTCTCTTTCTTCATTAGTCTGTTTTGGAAATATTAACCTTGAGACAGAAAGCCCGTAATCTATACATAACCGTGTGTGTTATGATGATTTGTTAATCATTCATTCTTTGTTACGATTCTGAAGTGTCTGCATTTCTTGTAGAGCTAAGCGCAAACCAAACTCCCCTCAACAGCTGCATGATGTCTTTATACTAATCAACATGCAGTACAATTGCAATAAATATTTTCCAGATATATATAGTTGCAGGGTTCGTATATAGCTACATAAGCCAATTATTTTTTTTTGCAGTCAAGATCTCTGTGAAATATTTGTTAGCTTGTTGTTTTTAGGTACTTGATATTGTATCCTCTTTATTCTTTTAGCCCCGGCCTCCAAACCGGCCGAAACCTAAGATGGCTGCATCTCCTGCATCAGCAGTCAAGCTGTCAGCCAGTCGGGGAACATCTGGTGCCAGGAGGAGAAGGACTCGTTGTCGAAAGTGTGAGGCATGCCTGCGAACAGAGTGCGGAGAGTGCCACTTTTGTAAGGACATGAAGAAGTTTGGTGGGCCGGGGCGAATGAAACAGTCATGCATCATGAGGCAGTGCATTGCTGTAAGTACATAATATTTGGAGTTAATTTGCTTATTATTTACATGATGTTTGATATTTGTTTTTCTGTCTGACATGAGAAGATTGATTGGATTTTTATAGCTGTAAATAAAAAGGCACATCTAGGAGGTGATTAGCATATCTTATATATCTTGAAGACTGGAAACAACTGCCCTGGCTTTATGCAGAGGTAAACACTAACTCTAAACACATTATATATTGTCTTGACTTGATTTCCAGGTAATTTCCCTGTGCCCTTATGTCACAGTGAGTTGCAGTACAACCATTAAAGGTACAGTGTATAGCTTATTTGTTTTTTTGTTAGCAAAAATCAAGTATTACTTTCATAAATACGTATTTTACCAAAGTCTAATCACAATCGCATCCAAATAAAAAACCTTATTAGATGTTTTTAAATACATAGGTGGGGGCGCACCCAACTGGAGGCTGCCATGTTGCATCGCCATCTTTGAATACAGTAGCTGAAAAGGGACAAACTTGTTAGCCTTGTGCGTTTTACCTGCGAGTCCCCGCTGTTTCGGGGGGAGGGGGTGGTGTAAACAAGCCAAGATGATCGTGGATCATTCAGCTGCCAGTTTACTTTGAAATGGAGGACCGTCTATACTATTTGCCTGCGAGACGGAGGTAAAAAATAGCCAAGAAAAGAAAAAGAAAAAACCAGGAGAAAATAAGAGTTTACATCGATAGAGTATTTACCAGATGGAGGCAGCTGATGAAGGAGAGGGACTTCAAAGCTAACGCAGAGGTTGCAGCTTTCTGCTGGATAGGTGAGTTAATGCAATTTAACAGTCAAGTTTATTTTGGCGTTATGTTAGAAACAGGGCAGGGCGCTCCAGCAACCACTTTATCCTCCCGTTTAAGTCGGATCATTTACTGTTACTTGCTATATAAAACGGCAGAAACAGCTAACGTGTTAGTTAGCCTACAGTAGAAAAGTTACATTGCAACAGTTTTCAGTTTTTGTTACTCTTCACAGAAGTCGTACCAGCAGTCGTGCGCTTCTTTCAGATGTATTTTCTGAGTGCTTTCCCTCATGTTTCATATTTTATTTCAGCTGATTTGTCAACGGGATGGAGGTAGTTGTCATCCTTCCAGTCAGACAAAATAGACCAAAGTAAAACCAGTTTCTCAGCGTGATTTAATCACCAGAACTGCAGCAATCCAATGCAAATATATCTCTCAGGTAACAATTATTTTCTATCAATACATCACCCACCTCCCTGGATAAATCAGCTGAAATACATGTTATTAAACACAGAGTAATGTTACAGCAAGGATCTTCCTCTTGCAGTCCACTGCTTTGTCTCCCCGTTTCTCTCCCTTCATCAGATGATCTCTGAGTCTGCAAGTCACAAAAACCCATCTCATACGATAACATTAGCTATTAGCAGTAGCTTGGTACTAAACACATGGAGGGCACGCTTGCAACTTATCGGCATAAAAGAAAGAAATATGTATCGTTCTGTTCCTCATCACCTGACGGGACACTCGAGCTTCACATTTATGAATCTCTGCGGCTTCCGTAGTCGTAATAACACTCTTCAACGGAAAGGCTCCAGTAGAGCACTACTAGGTTGCTTGTAATATATTAGCGCACCACTAGATGGGAGTAATTTTTACACACTGGGGCTTTAAAGAAGTTCCCACACCTGGTCAAGAAATAGATTGAACATGTAAACCCTCCTGAAATCCTCTTAAATTAACTTTTTGTTTTTAAAAAACAACAACAAAAAAACCCTAACATACAACATTAGTCAAGAGCTTTGGAGGTACTTTATTTAGCCTTTGTACAGAGTTTCTTGCATCTATGATACTCCAGAACAACTTTGTCTATAGGTTCAGATTTGGTTGTAAGTCTGTGTTACCAGTCTTCCCAAAATCTCAGACTATTCCTTAAAGGATTAAAAAAATAAAAACAAAAAACCCCCAAAAATTTAATTTAGTTTAATCACTTCACCCAGGTTTAACATTTGCTGTAGAGATAACATTAACAATGTCAGCAACTAAAACTAATAATGTGATTAATTAATAATAATACTAATAATGCCTGCAAAAATAAACGCCGAGAGGCAGTTTGTGAAGATTTCCTTTTTAACTGTGTCCTTCCCACCTTTAGCGTAGTCAGTGTTTACCTTCCTTTGATATTTTACTACAGCCTCAGCATGTAGCACAAAGTACAGAGTCAAAGAAAGTTTTTACATGTCATACTGTATTTATTTATTCTCATCAGTTTAGTCACAGCACTCCACATTTATATAGGGAAAACAAGTGTTTCAAGTTTTCTGTTGATTCAAATAAAAAACAAACAAACATACGGACCAAAGCTCTGGTGAATCAGCACACTATGTCTCTATGTCTCCCTAAACTGGGAAAGTTTGAAAGTGATCTGTGTGTCAAGAATAAACCGATTCATCGTGGAGGAAGGGCCTCAATCAGACAACTAACTAATATGTCCATCGTCACTAAGATCTAAGAGATGAGATCTGAGGATTATTTGTGAAGAAGGGAGACCTTTATACCAAAACAACAACTGGAGCAGCACTCCGGTAGTCAGGCCTTTGTGGAAGAGTAATCAGACAGTAGCCACTAAAAGGCACCTGGCAGCCTGCTGGGAATTTGCCAAAAAGCTCCCAAATGACTCTTAGATAATGAGAAGCAAAATCCTCTGGTCTGAGTAAACAAAGGCTGAACTGGAGATGATAGCTTTACAGCCAAAAATGTTGGTGTTTTTCTGTGACAGATGTTTGGAAATGGAAAGATTAATGCAGGGAATTAGAAAGTTAAAAAAATAAAATCAATTTTAAGTCATTTTTAGAAGTTTTACGCTTATGACTTGCTGGGTTCAGATTGAATGGGATACATTCAAATGCAACGAGAAGAAAATGTTAAATAAAAACTATGCTGACTGTGAATTATTAACTTTATGTACAATATAGAAACAGAATTAAGTGATTCACCACATTCTTAGGCTTGTCGCCACATCAATATTACTTTAAGATTTCAGGTCAGATTAGGTCCTTAGTTAAGTCATCTCATCAACAGGTTGGTACAAGTCCTGGAAAAGAGATGTTATAAATCTGGTTAGCCTCACCTTTCAGAAATCATTAACTGCAAGCATACACAAAACATTGCACATAACTAACTATTTAAAGATACTGGTTAGCTTTTGCAGAGTAGTGATTCATGCAACATCTCTGTCTTCTCCAATGTGTTTTGTTTTCTGCAGCCTGTCCTGCCCCACACAGCAGTGTGTCTTGTCTGCGGAGAGGCTGGAAAAGAAGACACAGTGGAAGATGAGGAGGAGAAGTTTAACCTGATGCTCATGGAGTGCTCCATCTGCAATGAGATTGTTCATCCTAACTGTCTCAAGGCAAATCCCTTGATATTAAAATGCATTAAATATTAACACAGTGTAGGTAAAATTGTGGGCTTGGAGTTCCTTGTTATAGCTGCAAAATTTTCTCTAATAGTGTATGTGTGCTTCTTTTGTTTAGGTTAAAGACTCAAATGGATTAGTTAATGATGAGTTGCCAAACTGCTGGGAATGCCCAAAGTGTAACCATGCAGGAAAAACAGGGAAAGTAAGCATCAGTATGCTCTTTATGCTACATGTGACAGACTGATAGATGATTTTCTTCAACACCTTACTTTATCTAAGTGTCTTGTAACCAGAAAAATAAAGTCCTACCCTATTTTTTTTTCCAATCTTTTGGCCTCAAAGCAAAAAAGGGGACCAGGATTTAAGTATGCGTCAAACCTCCCTGGCTCGCTTCTGAAAGAACCACGCTTAAACCGAGATTCAAAAGAGGAGTCTGACTCACCCACGGTGGCTACAGCAACTGTTCCTGCCTTGACTACCACATCTGCAGTGAAGAGAAAGGCAGAGCGGGACGTCATCTCTAAAAGGAACGATGAGGAGCCTCCAAAGAAACGCCCACCTCTGCTGTCTCTGGACGGTATGCCTCGACCAAGACTGGAAGACAATCCACTCAGGAAAAAAAGGAAACTGTTTGACACCAATGATGAGCCTGTCCTTGTGAAAAAGAAGGTGGGTCTCCCTTATTGTCTTATAATCATGTTACCAGGACCATGTTTTACTGAATAAAGACTGAAATGGCTGAAGTAATCTTTCAAGCATTGTTTTCAAATTTTTCAAAGGAGATTTAAATATTCTCAGAAGAGACAGGTCCTAAAGGTCCCATAATTAGAAACCAAGTAAATCAAACGGATGTGGATTTTGTCGCCATTCATCACACCAATAAAAACACCACACTGGACGTTGGCTTGTGATTTTAAATTAACACATAGTGAAGGTGGGCTTATGTTACTGTTTCTGCTGCACAAAAAATCCCAAAAAACAACAGTGACAAACATGTTTGTATGTTAGCTTCAAAATTCCTCAATCTCTGATTGTCCCTGAGGATCGCAATTTTCATAAGACGCTGCCCTTTTGACAGTCAAAGCTGATGTCAATGTCATATTACTATAGTTAAAAGACACTCCCTTAACATTTTACCACACTGGACATGGATGTTGTTTGTTTACTGCTACATAAATCTATTTTTATTGTGCTATTTGGGGGCTTTTACAGAGTCAAACAGATTTAGCAGAACAGATCAAAGCAGACTAGCATCTCCAGTATGTGAGTGATAATGGTCTAATAGTGATCTGTCAGAAGGGATTTCTGATGGCAAATAAAACAGTAAACTGTACACTTGCACATCATGAAAAATTTTAATGTTTTACTTTTTATCAATAGCTAAAGTCAATTTTTTGCTGTCCATTCTAGTGTATAGTTTAGCTGTTGTGATACACTCTACTTTCCCCTAGTTGGGGATGAAGAAAACAGTAAACTTTAGGTGACACATTAACCATTAAGTAAAACATTTGGCCTGCTTTTCTTGTTATTGAGACTGTCACAATCCATGGTATTGGGCAACAAAAAGGAAGAACCTGAACACAGGACTTAGAGGTGGGAGGCAGGTAGACGTAGAAACAAAGATTTGATTGTAGAATAAACAGGAAGTGCTGCAGAGGTAAGAGGAAGCAGGGACTAAAATGGAACAAAAAGTGAAGCAAAGATACAACAGAGCAGTCAGCAAAAAGTACAATCATGTGACTTATTACCTTTACAGTTGACTTTGCGTTTGCAAAATTTACTGGGTAGTAAAGCTTGGAAGTAAATTAGTTTATGGGGAGTTAAAGGGAAGCCAAAAATATATGACTTGAAATTATCACAACTTTTTGAGACTCAGCTAAAATGCTGACAGAGATTTCAGTAATTTTTATATTTTTTGTTTAGTCTAATATATTGCAGTTATGTGTCTGAATTTTAAATCAGCTTTGTGCCTCAGTTGAAAATACTTTAAAAGTGAAAGTTGAAAATAAAGTTTGATTCTTGGGAAATGTAATTATTTTCCTTTTTCTTTTTCTTAGAAAAAACTTTCAAAACCAGATGACCAATTCAGTTCGAAGCTGTTACGGCAAATCAAGACAGAGAATGATCATGGTGATGAAGATGAGGAACGGGAGGATCGTGAAGAAGATGGGTTGTCCTTGGATGGCATGCATTTTAAAGAAAAAAATGAGTATGACGTTGAGGTGCAAGAAGGCGATACTGAGGAGGAGGAGACGGTAACAAAAGAGAGGGACAGTAGTGCAGACGACAAAACTAAGGTTCTCTTAAACCCCCTACTGAGAGCAACCACAGCTAGAGAAAGTGATCATTCGTCCTCCAACTCGCCCAGAGCTGGACCAAGCAGCGAGTCAGGAGACACTCAGGAGAGGAGCTCAGCTCAGCTTAAGGCTCGCCATCAGTGTCGACGTCTTTCCAAAGAGGCAGGCAAAGAGCTCAAACAGGAGATTTCCAAGACAGAAGACTCCCTGAGCAACCAAAAACATGGTTTGGTTAAGACAGAGGATGGCTTAGCCAACCATAATCGCAGACCACTGAAAAATGAAGATTCTGTGACCAATCAAAATCGTAAACCTCTAAAAACAGACGACTCAGCCACTAATCAGACCCGTAGAGCCATTAAAATAGAGGAGAGTTTGGCAAATCAGAACAGACAGCCATTGAAAGCAGAAGATTGTCTGACCAACCAGAATCACAAGCCTGTAAAATCTGAGCCTGAGACTGAGGTAGAAGACCAGAAGCCAAAATGGCCTCTTAACAACGGCAGCAGCGATCTGGGTGACTGGCTGCGACACAGAGGACGGGAGGTGAACGGGACACCGCACGGTTACTCACCAATCGGCTGGAGCAGAAGCACTCCGATCACACCAATGGGCCCACGGCCACTCCCTCGCTGGTCACCGCCAAAGTGTATCCAAATGGAACGCCATGTGATTCGACCGCCTCCCATCAGCCCCCCACCTGACAGACTGCCACTGAATGACGGGGAAGCCCATGTGATGCGGAGAGAGACCTGGATGACCGTATTCAGTCACCTTACTCACAGAGATCTCTGTGTCTGCATGCGTGTCTGCCGAACCTGGAACAGATGGTGGGTAGAAGTTCAGCTGAAAACATCGCCTTCACAGGTCATCACACGCGATCCCTCTGAAATTATCTGCCGTTTCTCTCACCAGGTGCTGCGACAAGAGACTTTGGAAGCACATCAATCTGAACCGCTGTAAATCCATCACACCTCTTATGCTGAGCGGGATCATCCGGAGACAGCCTGTAGCTCTGGACCTCAGCTGGACCAACATATCCAAGAAACAGCTCAGCTGGCTCATCAACAGGCTTCCTGGTAAATAGTTCAATTCAACAATATACAATCTGTTTTTACATGAAACATAACCTTGCATGGGGCGATGGTTGTAGAGGTGAGGGTCTGCTGATCTTTAGAGTTTCAGCCATAAAGAAATTTCAGATTTTTATAAGCATACAGTGTTTTACCTATAGAGAACAAGATGGCATGAAACTCCCAATGGTCACAGAAGAAATATATATTTTCCTATGTTTATTTTTTGCATTTCCCTCAGTCCTTGTGCTGAATGTTCAAAAAGCAAAGTTAGAGGAAACTCTTGATCTCATAGAGAGCAGAGATGGTGTAATGCTTAACATTGTGCATTACTTGCTTTTCTCTTTTACTGGCTGTGATTGAACTGCTTTTGCTGGGCTGTGATGACCCTGTGGCTGTTTGACTATAACTGCATTTTTGGGGAATTTACTATTTAAACATTATTTCATGGTGGATGTTTAATCAGTTCACAGGATTTCAGAAAAACCTCTCAAAGCAAGGACTATTCTAAGTGACTGGAAAGTGGCTCTATGTTCAGATATAAAATTGTAGGTAAATGTTAGAGCTGAGATTTTTGAGTCCATGCATGATTTATTGAATGGTAACTTAGAAGCTGCTTTTTTGAGCATCTAACAGGTACAGTCAGGTGTTTGTTGATCATAGGAGATGGCAAAAGCCCTAATGCATATGTAGCTGGGAATAAAATTTTTACCATGACACTGAAACAACAAACACGCTCCCTATAGTGTGGTCACTGTTTCATGCAATTAAAATAAACACAACAAAAAGCAGCATGATCAGTTTCTGAAGATTTACATCACATGGCTCTTTTGGTTACCCATAAATCTCTGCTGCATCACCATTCATGCACCTAAGAACATTAACTGCATCAGTTTTCTTAAATTTGTGACTTCCAATGAGGTTAAACTTTTCAAACAGAGGAAAAATGACAATTAGGGCACATTTCCACTTTGTAATGAATAATAAATAAACAGTATATTTAGCTTGCGTAATTACTGCTCTTGTTAACATGAAAAAACACAAGTAATAAGTGCTGCAGTGCTGGAGTATAAGGTTCTGTGTGATCCTGCTCTCTCTGCAGGTCTGCGTGTGTTGCTTCTGTCAGGATGCTCCTGGGTGGCCGTCTCTGCTCTTTGCACCTCCAGCTGTCCCCTCCTGCGAACGCTGGACGTTCAGTGGGTTGAGGGACTGAAGGACGCTCAGATGAGAGACCTGCTGTCACCACCCACGGATAACAGGCCAGGTACAAGCACATTATCTGTCGGGACTATTAGACCCAATCATTAGAGGCTAAGTGAGTGAGCTAATCATGGAGGAGAGGAAACTTAATATATCACACTGTATTCTTTCATTTTAACATCCTTTTGTTCTCATACAAGGATACAGATGATTATTCGTCTTCAGTGTACTTGTACCTATTTATCGGCTGATAAGATTAAATAACACTGAGTCCCAGAGCTAAAAAAGGCTTACAAGTCCACATTTGACGTTAAACCATTTCATGATAAAGCCTGGCTTCTGTAATCTATAGCAGATGCATGAAAAGTGGGGACTATTTGACAAGGGACTATTTTCATCTTTGGGTGAACACACAGTCTGCCGGCTTAAGTATCTATTGCCATTGTAATGCAGGAACATGTTACCCAAAGTGATGCTGTAACTCACTGATGCGTTTGGAATTTTGGATTTAGTCGACAGTAGAGCTCTGTGGCACAGAAGATTAAGTTATGCTGCAGAAGGTTAAGTTATGGGACAGCTGTTGTTAGTAGTGTAGTCTTTACTTTGGCTTTGTTGAACATGAGGAAAAATCATCTGATCAGACAAACCAACAACGCTATCCATCTACAGTAAATGGTCTCCGTTTTGCATTATCTCTCTGTTAATCTTCTTCCCTGTTTTTTTTTTTTTGTAGGTCAGTTAGACAACAGGAGTAAACTGCGTAACGTGGAGGACTTACGTCTGGCAGGGTTGGACATCACAGACACATCTCTTCGGCTCATCATTCGTTACATGCCCCTGTTATCTAAGCTTGACCTCAGCTACTGCAATCACGTCACTGACCAGTCCGTCAACATCTTGACAGCTGCTGGGACGACGACCAGAGACTCGCTGACTGACATCAACCTATCAGGTATGACTGTCTTTGTAGGCTTTAGATCTGTCCAATCACACCATTTACTTGTGCGTGAGTTAGATATTAAGTTTCAAAACAACACTGATACCTTTACAGGTTTAACCTTTTTTTCTAAATTTGGAGACATTTTTTAGAAATCAAAGTAAGTTTTTCAGAATTACAGATGGAAAAATGCAATATTAAAAGATTTCGAGAATGTGTTGAATTATCTGTACGCAAGGGACCATTTCATTCATTACTGGCTCAAACTTTTCCATATAGTGAAAACATCATAGATATATCCAGAAATGCCTACCACCTACGTTCAGTTCATGTAGGTGACATATTAGATTATTCTGTGGTCTGAAAAATTAAGAACCAAAATAAGTTTTGGAATCTGTGAAAGCAGGAGGTTTGTCAGAACACAGTTAAAAAGCCTGCATCTGTGATGCATCTTTGGTTGTTTAGGGCACATGGGTAGCTCACTCATTTGTGATGAGCGCAGTGGTATCCATGCCTCTGTCCTAAAACATGACACATGAAATGAACATGCATTACTTTACAAAAGACTTGAGCAGGTTCTTATTTCTTTATATATTACCAGGAGATTTTATTGAAGCATGTTCAAACATGAATAGAAATTCATTCTGTAAGGCAAAATCTGAGCTTAAAAGCTTATTTTTGGTATGACCATCTCAATTCTTTAACAAGCTTCTGAACCCTCTAACAAGCTTTCTTGACATTTCTTTAAGCAGACATAATAAAAAATTCTCCATTCTTGAAGGACATTTCAAAGCTCTATTTTGGGTATCGGCTGCGTTTTTTTTGTATTCTTTTTTTTTACAATGATCCCACACTGCTTCAATAATTTTAAGATCTGGGGAGGGTTCACATATAAACCTGTTGCCTCTGGTTTTCAGCTCAGTTCTTGTGTAATTCGGCGTACCTCAGCTTTTTCTCCCCGCTTCCCTTTTAAAAGAATGACTTCTTGACAGCCACCCTGAAGACCATTTCTGATTAGGCTTCAGCAAACAGAAGCTGCATTAGATGACGATCCAGAAGCATCTCTTAGTGCAGCTCTCAAATTACAGAGTACTTAAAGATACAATTTAAAATGCTTCCTTTGCTTAGATGTCAGTAATGTGTTTTACGTGACTTGAGCTTGGTGCACTTTTATGCTTGAATAAATCATAGGTCAGTGCTGAGTGACTTGAAAAACAAAAACAAATTAATTTGACAATGTTAAGGTACAAATTTAGCTGAAAATGAAGGGAAAAGCAGCCAATGTCCAAGATTACAAGACAGGTCTGACTCCTTGGAAGCAAAATATAAAGAAATGAGAGGTGGGGCTCAAGATGCTCATATGCTGTCTCTGTTTAATTTTCAATTTCATGAAGGATTTAAATGATTGTACTCCACAATCTTAGTCCATGACTTACATTCAACACAGCAGACATAGTGTCTTAACTCAAAACAGACTTTTGTATGCAAAGTGTAAAAATAATTTAATGTTGAAGCAGTGAATAAAAAAAGAAAATACTTCCTGGCTTTTTGATTCAATTCCCTACATTAATCCAAAAAACAGAGTTCTATTATAATGAGTTTTTTTGATTTAATATCTTACAAGGCTGATTAATTCATGCATGTGCATAATTCATGTTAGAACACTTGACCCATTATGCACCATTTGTTTCTTCTAACCCAGTTTCTCCCTGCAGTCTGTAACAGGGTCACTGACCAGTCGCTGACCTATTTCAAACGCTGTGGAAGCATTTGCCACATCGACCTGCGATACTGTAAACAGGTGACCAAGGAGGGATGCGACCAGTTCATTGCAGAGATGTCAGTCAGTGTGCAGTTTGAACTGATAGAGGATAAATTGCTGCAGAAGATCAGTTAGGAGGAGGACAATAGAAGACTGTGTGACACTCACAGGATGTGAAACTCCTGTCCACATGGAGGCAGCAGAAGACTGTGCCAGATAGACACAATGAACACAAGGATAGATAATATCCTGATGTAAAGTGAAACTGTGCTGCAAGGCCAGAATGTAAAAATGGAAGTCTTGTTCAGTGAAGGCAATATTACAAAAGGTTTTGTTGTTGCACCTGTTCATAAGTTATTTATTCTTAAATTGATTGTTTATGTATTGTACCAGTTATTCCTTGGTGTTTATAGACTATTTTTTGTTCCAATGCAAAGTTGATTGCATTATAGATCAATATTTTTGTATCAGAAAATGTTTCATACGATTATGTGCAGTATTAAATGCACCACTGTACAGTATCATAGTGCTGAACTTGATAATCAGTCGGCTTTACTGTTAAGCTCTTTACTGTTAAGAAGCAAATGTCTATTGATTTGTTGCAAACTGTTGAAAGGTAGCTTGTGT
>JBAMHW010000021.1:14254190-14268755 GCA_037177495.1 Rhadinocentrus ornatus
TTGTATGTGGCAGGGCTGTTTTTTTTTGTTTTTTTTAGAGAGACAGGTACTGTATATTTTGTTTTCCATATAATAACATCATGTCTGGATGAGTGATCTGGTAGAAACGTTTCCACCGTCTCAGAGTTATTTGCACTGATGCGGTAAATATGAATACATGAATGTGTTCTCACTAACACTACAGTGTACAGTGTTAAAAAGCATATTTTTTCACCACTGAGATGTTAAGCTTATTTTACTAACTGCTTGTATCTTTGGTTAAGATGTACATGCACAGTGAGGTCTCTGCCATCTTTACAGTATTATTGGTGCTTTGTGGAAGTAAGCATTTTAGCTTTGCATGCAGCAAATAAATGTTTACATCATCAAGTACATTTAATAAGCTTTTAACAATATAACCTGTTTATTCCAACCCTTTTTTCATGTGTTAAGAAAATATTTTTTGCTGAGGCACATAAGAAAAAGAATCAGCAAAAGTTTAGGAATAATATATTCATTTTGTGCAGATCCTTTAAAAAGAGTTTTCTTCCACAAAGATGGCTGACAGGGTCACTCAGGTGTGATCGGACAGACAGAGCTGTGATTATTTTTTCAGTCCTGACCCAGTTTTCTTTAAGTCCAAACTTTTCACCATCCCTCAGTTCAACACTGTTTCCAACTGTTTATATGAAGTCTCAAAACAATATCTTCTACAAAGACTTGTATATATAAGACGAGGTTCAAGAAATCCATCTAGGACTTAATACACTGAAGATAAGAGGCATGCTGTTACCTTTCAGATGAGCAGCCTGTAATTGATTTTCTAAAAGATTTGTGAAAATTTCACTTAAAATCCTTTTAGTTCGACTGATTAAAACACACATTCACACTGGTTGTTTTTTGTTTTTTTTTAGCTTTTCCTATAAGTAATTTTAAATGGCTTTTCATTTTAACCTCTGAAGAACTCACTAGCTTAATTATTTTATGGGTTTTCTGGATTTTTTATCTTTAAAATAGAAGTTTAGTTTAGTTCTTTTTAGGTCTTTTGTCTAACTCCTGAATAGCAGTCCATTTTTCTACAGTTTGGTGGATGGGTTTACATTAAAAATTTATGTTTTTATTAAAAGTCTGTCACCATCAAAATTTAGTACATTACTTCAGATCTATCTGTACATGTTGTACATGTAAAGCCTTTAGGAAAAGTAAACCTTTTGAGATATTAAATTCATTTTAAATATTGAGCAGTGTGTCTGTTATTCATACAGGGACATACAGAAATACTGATGTTAGATTTTGCTGCATGCCAACTACTGTTATCACCACTTAAAAAAATGAGGAGCAAGATTTTACTCTCGGGTTTGTGGTTCTGCATTTTATTGAATCCAAATAAACATTTTCTCCTGTTAACCAAAATAAAAAAGGATTCAACATTCAAAATATAAAGATCCAGGATTATTAGTGATCATGTCCTCCCAGTCCAATTATACTGTAGCTGCCCATAAGTGACATCTTCGAGAAACAACAGGTGACTTACAGTGTTTGTTACAGTGGTGTGATGCAGGTGTTGGTTTTGGATCTGAAGCACATGATGACAAAAAGGTGTTAGAAATGGAAACTGTCATGTAGCTTTAATGGTGAGAGAACAAACCCATCAGGAATACATTCTGGAAAACTGTTTAGCTTTTTATTTTTAAACCTTCGTACTTAGTAGAACTTTAAATCACGTCTCCCAAGTAAAATGAAAAAATATACATTTATTAACTTATCATTAACCATAAAAGCTATCTGAGATTCACTTAGGAGCAAATCAACTGCAGTTTGTTTGAATATAGCACAGGCATACAGAACAGACAGATATTTTAGTGAGATCTGAATTAACTGGATCTCATGACATAAAGGATCTTTTATTTGCATAACAGGTCAAAGTAAATCTGCTACTTCTACCTCTTACTGTGTGAGGGATATGTGGAAGGAAGCCTGGATGACAGGACAAAAAGTTTTCTGAGGTTACGCCCAGAAACAAGGAAGTAGCACCTGTTATCTACCTTTAGATCTGACATTAGAGGACAGCACAAACAACTGGTAGACTCTAAAATGAGGTGATATTGCTTGGTGAAAGTTATTTAAAGTTAAAGAGGAATGAGTGTTTGTAATAAACGATGAAAACAGAATCTAAACTCAAGGTCCGCTTTTTAATGACGCTCTCGGCTGTATTTTGTTCTGGCTCTCAGAGGAAGGATGACACGTTTTTACACAGTGCTGCATTTTTTGAAAACTGGATCATTATAAGACCATGTTATGTCATATGATGTCAGCTGAACCGAATGAGCCAAATGATCCAATCACAGCAATGGCAAAATTTGGGGAAAAGTCCAGAAAAAGTCTGTGAGCTGGCCTTTGATTTTTTTCTTCTTTTTTTGGGGAATAAATTTTTACACAAAAACAGCAATGTTTTTTTTTATCAGATAGGAAAATTAAAATGTAACCACATCCTTCACACAGTGTTAAAAGGTTTACATGAATACTTCCTAAAGTTCATTTGAAAAAAAAAAAAAAAAAAAAAATTAAACCTGAAACCGAGAGTAAACTATCACACCAAGCTTGCTGGTTATGAGATGCATACTGTGAGATTTTAACCAAATATCCATGGAAGGCATGATGTCCGGCACCCTACATGCTCCTGTGTATGAGGAGACAACTCAGTGCATGAAGTGTTCAGAATGATAAATAGACATTTTCTAAAAAGACATTTCTTTATCTCTGATATTGCACATCCTAAAGTACACCTAGGGAGATAATACGGTGTCATGTGGTATGACCGTGTAAACCATATTGACTCTAACCCTGGGATCTTATATATTTCATCACAAACAACAAGCCAACCCTCTTCAAGTATCCACAGGACCACCTCCTGTTGTCTCCTGTGAGAAGAGTCTGAACAGAAAATGGAGAGAAGTGATGGCAGGAGTGTCTGAGAGACCTGGTGCAGCTGAAGACGGTCATCCAGGGAGGAGAGGCGGGGCTGGAATGTGAGTGAGAGGTGACGGAGTTGGGGGTGTGGGGGTGTGTGGTAAACCATGATAGGCCAGAGGCAACAGTCTGGTTTCAAAGACCAGAAAGTTGCTCTTGCCTGCTGCAGCATTAGGCCCTGTGAGACATCATGCACAGCAGTTCATCCTCAGAAATAAATTCAGGGCTTGGGCCACGTGCACGCCTGAGGGTGGCGCCGATGCACGCACGAGTTTTAAGACTTGAAGACATGCACGGCCCGCACTACATACTGCCTGCAGATTGGGCACTCACTCATCCTCTTCCCACATTTGGTACAGGTTACCATGTGACCGCATTCCAGTAACACACAGTCGATGATGGCATCCATGCAGATGCGACATAGATTTTCATCTGATGCCAGCTGAGCTTTGACACCATCTGTAAATGGAAATGTTAAACATATTGTCAGAAAACAATTGTTCCCCGAATGCTTAAGATTGGAGATGATGAGCAACTGCTCCAGAGCATCTTCTTCCTTCATCTCTTCTACCTGATTTTCACACATTCTTGATGAATAAAACACTAACCAAATATTTAAATCTATACATCCAAGGAGTCTGACATGTCTTAGCTGCAGCCCAGAATGGACAAACTAAATCTTGTGTTTTTTTTAGTTTTTTTTTTATAGCCACTCAAATTTATTTAGTGCCAATGTACAAATTCTTTAGTTAGATGTCACAAAATCTTACTGCTTGTTTTACTTAGGAGTTTTTTGTAACAGCTGTTTTTCTCTTAATCTGAGACTGTTCAAACATTATTGATGAGCAGATTGACATGGAAACTGTTTAAATGTAGATGAATCATCTATACATCAAAGAAAAATAATCCACTCTTTCAATCCAGCTTGAGGGAAGAAGAGCCATACCCATCAAAGTAGTTTAAGATCAAATCGTGTCAGTCTACTAGCTTATGGGAGTTAAATGCTGACTGATCAGCTGACTGGCCTAAATTTGGCTCCTGCTGCTGCTCACATTTTGTGACAGGAAAAACCCCCCCAAAAAAACAAACAAAAAAAAATCAATCCAGCTGCAGCTTGTCTACCATCCCTGCACAGCTGAATGTTAAATGGGCTAATAAGATCCTTGAGCCCTTTATTTCAGTGTGGAAGCTTGACAATGTAATTACGCCTGATGGAGACATGCTGCTACTGAAGTAATATGATGGCTCATCAAGAGGTAAAAGCTTTAATAGATAGCATTAATGACAGGACAAGAGGCTGTCCCTGAGAATTACATGAGATGACGCACACTGGAAGACAGCCAGGCTGGAAATAATGACCACTAAATGGAATACACTGAGTGAGTAAAAGATGGTTGCAACATGCCTTTACCGATGATTGACAGATGAGTGACAATCATGGAGGAGGTGAGAAGGTGGCTTTTTGTATTATCTTACCTCCAACTCCACTGTTGCAGATAGGTGGAGGATATGCAACCACTTTATAGGCAAGAATAGACAGTAATAAAGAAAATAATTTAGTTTAAGAAACAATAAATGTGCCCTTTAGTGTGAAACAATACTGTGGAATCATATAATACAGTATTTTTTTTAACTAAATATGTCTTCATCCAGTTAAAGTGAGTTTGATACACCAATTACATCAAAAAGCAAAGTCATATCTCAAACATAAATAAAACCGTCAAAAGCAATTACCTGCAGTTATGCTGACATTTTCCACTAAAGAAAAAAGAAAAGAGAGAAAAAAAAAAGTATTTTAGTCATGGATAACACTAAAGATTAAAGTATAGAATTTATATGCAAAGAACAAAGTGCTCACTGGATTTTCTGTTATGCTCATTCTCTCTGTATAGTCGGTGCACCCGCTCCAGCAGCTCCCACTTCTCACAGCAGCCGGAGTAATTGACAAAGTTCCTGGCGAGAATCTCTTTCAGCTGGCGGACAGAGAGATTCTCTATCGCTTCTTCATTGTCGAGATCAGTCAGCGAGGCTCTGATCCTCCTCTGCGTCGCCGGGCTGACCTACAATCCACACGGGAACAGGGCTGTAATCACTGACTTGGCAGGACTGTGCTCACTCACACTTTTAAGATAAAGATCATTGGGCTCTTTGGATGTTTATAGAAACAAGTGGCACACCTCTAAGATATTTTCAGTGGGCTCCAAGTTCAAAAGGGACGCCGTTGGAGTAACCTCATGCTCCTGTGAGAGATCAACACAGTGAAGTCAGTTTAAGTTGCATTATACTTTCAAAATTATTCTTAACGCACAGGTTAGCTTGAAAAATGGCCAGCTCCTTGTTCACATAATCAAATTATTTAGTGCCATAAAAGGCCCATGAGGCTCAGGGACATTTTCACAGACAGGAGGAAAATCCTGTTACTGATGTTATGCTTTTGGTGTAAGACAGCTTCTGTCAGTCTGTCTTATGTTCTCACACTTCCCAAACTAATCTCACGCCAAATAAAAGGAAGCCTTAAAGCCCCTCCTTGAAAAGAGAAATAGTTGTATTGGTTAAACATGACTCCTCTGAAAACAGGACAGTGTTTGAACATCTATCTTTTTCCAAATTTCATCTCCATCAGTGCTCAATAAACATTTCACAAAGCACAAAAGACAGAATCTGTAAACAAACCTCTCTAAACCACAAAACACCTTTCAGGTATTTTTAGTCTGGCCTTATGCATGTTGCCGTATAATTTCACATTAAAAACTGAAATGCCCATAAAACTAGCCTACAACTTTCCTGCTGTAAAGTGTGGGTAACATTACAGATTTTCCAGTTTTGTTAGTTTCCCCCAGCTGTTAGAAGGATTTTTCCTTCGTGTTAATGAAAACATTACAGCAACCTAGCGTGGAGGACATGACTGTTCAAATTCTGACATTAAATGATGTTGCACACTTCTCACTTTAAATGACTGAGCTGTCACATACTGTATAGACATAGTTTCTCATAATTTATAACAAAGCGGCTATTCTAAAGATTAGCCCAACAGCCCATCTAAAAGTGTCTGTTTGGTTTGTCCCTTCACAAGTAATATGGAGGTGAAACATGAAGGAAGGCAAGGAGAGTGACCCATGACGTCTTCGGATATAAATGGCTGGTTTAAGGTGATAAAAACATATTTATGAATTTTTTTCAGTAAATGTTATACAGTGAAACTCATTGAGTCATTATAGATGCTTCCTTATGGAATTGCAATTATAATATGACTTGAGATGCAACAGTTATAAAATAAATCTGGACTGTGAACATTTAGCATTACTGATGTACGATATACGAGGCTGTAGTATGGTAAGATATGGGGGTATTGGACTTTGAAAAAGCTGCCGCCTAGGGCCTCATGACAGTCCAAAGCAGCCTAGAGGAGCGTGATGCATGGTGTGTGAAGAGGTGTTTTTCTCTTAAAGTGCTGATGCAAAAACTCTTAAGTGTGGAAAAACATACTAAAGCAATTCAGATCTGTTTCTCTTCTTCAAGAGATAATGATCATGTATTCCTAATTATTGATGAGAAAAACTGAAATGCAACTGTTTAGATAACTAATGAGTATTGTACATTAAAAAATCTGATAATTAAGGATTTTATTCAAATAAAAAGTTCAGGATTTTACTGGTTTAAACAAAAAGTAAAATAAGCTGCATTATAGTTCAGGTGATTTGCATCCGTTTGGTATTTTAGCCAATTTGTGCTCTTTGAATTGAACATATATTCTCTCTTTTTTCTGTTCAACAAAAAAGAGCTTGTGATATCTGATGTGTAGTTTGGCATTTCCACCTCTGTGCCATGAAAACAAACTATCTTTAGGCCTTTTTACATTCCAGCACACCGTCATCTTTCTCCAATAAAGATGTGTTAATAATGCATCCGTAAGCGTCGCAGTGCTGGATGCCAGCCCTCGCAGACATTATGTTTGTGCTCAGACGAGACTCCTCTGAGACACAAACATGAGCAATAGTGACGATTTACTTGAAGAGCTAAACCTCCCTGGAACACAGCATTTCTTTGATGTGATGTAAGATTTTGTTCAGCTACTTCAAACGTAAAACTACTAGAAAGTATTTTTCTGCTGCAAAAGCTGCTGTTATTATTTAAATAGGAAAATAGTCTGACATGAGTCAATGCCATGAAAATATATTGTGCATGTGACAGACAATCAGATTTCTTTTCCCCCCCAACAATTCAAGATGAAATACGGAGGATATTAGAAAAAAGGAAATGAAGGGAAAAGAAAAAAAAATTCCCATGATTGACAGCCTGATCTGATACCAAATGCCACTGAAGTTTATGCCCTTATTTTTTAGTGTTTAAATAATACACTCAAACTCACAAACTGCAGGAAATAATAAACAGCTGAAATTTACAGTGAAGTCTGAAAAGTTATCGTTTTAAAATAAACATGGTCGTCAACTGCAGATGCCCAACTATAATATAAGAGGGTTTAGATCTAGAGTCTGTTCAGTGTGGCATTTCTTTCTCAGCGCAAATAAAACAGGCTAATTTATATCCAAATTGATTAGACAATGCTTCACAGTTTAGACAGACATTAAACCAAAACATTGAAAGAGAAATTCAGGATTTATTTTATATGCAAAGAAATAAAGAAAAATTCTGCAACAGTGAATTTAATCGCCTGCATTTCATCTGCTGAAGAAAAAACTAAAGTCAGAAAAATCTGCATAAAGTCAACAACTGAGAAAGCAACAAAGGCAATCCATTCCTAAGGACGTACATGGTTTTCTGACCTTGCTGTCAACAATGTTTTACCATTTAATTAATTGTTTTATTAATTTCTCCACATACACTTGAGCTCTCGGAGGAGACAGTTCATCTTTATCAATTTTAAACTTGATTACCCTTAAATTAAAGACATGCGGTGTAGTGATGACTACACTGTCACATTTTGTTGCCCTCTTATTGTGTTAATTATCAGAAACCTTTTCTAAGTAACTAATCTAAATTTGCCCTAGTGAATCGTTCATTTCATTGTTTCTTATTCTCTTGACATGAAAAAGTGTAAAAGTGGATCATATGACAGAAATTCCCACTTTTTCATATGCTTTCAGAAAATGGGATGCTCTAGTTTCTAAATTAGATTTACTTCAGCCCCTAATTTTGACATGTGATGCAGTCATTTTCAACAAGAAATTCTCAGATTAAACAGAATTGAGCTTTGTTGTTTTTCTGATTAATTTAAGCAGACATTTACTTTTTATTTCTGCATTAAAAATCCAAGATATGTAAACAAAAAAACCCAAAACATATTAATTGACACAGACATATGGAGAAGAGTGATGTACTGCAGTAGTGTTTCTGTTCTCGGGTTGCAGCTGCAACGCTGTGGGGAGTTTTGTGTGCTTGTTACATAACAGAATCAGTCTATGTAACAGACCAAAAAAAGGCAAAGGGCTTAAGCTTCCTTGCTGGCTGGTCTGAGGGCTCTGCTCTCACACACGTAGCTAACACAGCTGTTTCCAGCTGTCACATGGACCTTTTGCTGAACACTGAAAATCCACTGTAATGTAGTGGATTTTCAGGCTTCATTCACAATAAAGCAGCGAGAGCTGAACAACCAGAAGACAACAAATAGAAAAAAGCTAACATCTAAACTCATGCTCGTGAGGCTGCTTGCTTGCCTGACTTCAAGCTGCTGCTATGAAACTTGTAAATAAGTTGATTTCATATTTGAAAATAATTATTTTGGATAGATTGAGGGCAGATGTAAGGGAAGTGCAGTGTCTGATAGTTAGGGAATGATGATGTCTGAGTGTGGCTGGGTGGAGTAAACTGCTGAATACAAGCTGTGTGTATGTGTGCACAAACCTGGCTGGTGGTCCCTGAGCTGTCGCTTGGGCTGAGCACGTCTCCCTGAGAGGCGGACAAGACCAACTGTTCAGAGGTGGAACGTGCTGCAGAGGGTGGTGAGGCGGCACGTGAAAGAGGGAGCGAGTGCAGACTGTCTGTGTCATCTCCCCCTTCATCTTCTCCTTCATCCTCACGTGTGTTGTCCTCATCCTCGTCTTCTTCTTCTTCCTCCTCCTCGTCTTCTTCCATTACATGTCTAGGGGTCTCCCGCGTCCCCTGATGGCACAACACCAGATCCACAAGGTCTTCCTTCTCCCTGCACGTGTCGGTGGGGATGTTGCGCAGCAGCAGGTACTGGCGCAGGTCTTTCACCCGGAGCTGCATGAGGCGAGGTCGCTGGAAAGCCGTGCCACGCAGCAGGTGGCAGGTCGTGCAGCAGCGCAGGTTTTCTTGCAGTACCGAGCATAGAGCGCAGAAACTCTTCTTACAGTCACAGCAGATGTGCTGCAGGGGGAGAAGAGAGTGATAGACAGATGTGATCGGCTTGTTCTTGTCTTCCTACTGAAGCAACCAAACTTGCTCTTGAAGTTATTTTTTTCCCAAAACCAAAACTCTTCATAATTTCGAAAAAGGCCCCGACGTCTGACTTAGCCAATTAAACTCTTAATCATTCATGTTACTTTTGATGAATAAACGAACCATCTGCTAGAAAGGGTTTATCTGATAGTGGAGCTGAAAACTGGGGCAACCAAACTACAGCATTTCAACTCCTGAGTCCTGACATGACTGCAATAGTTTGGATTAAAGCCAATGTTCAGCCATGCCTTCGAATAGCTAATGTATTGTCATTAATTTTTGTACATTCCTCTATAACTTACACAGAGGAAAAAGTTTTATATTAAAGCTCGCTGAGGGATTTCTAGTAGTGAGTAAAGAAAAGTGAAATAAACTATCTGTAGCTCCTGGTGATATTTGACATTTAACAGGCTTAACACTGATACCAAGCAACTCAGTAGATTGACACTTCAAATGGGCAGAGAAGCAGGTCAGACATGGCGTAAACATTTGCTTATCACTGAAGCACAACTTGTGCTCTGGATCCACCAGGAGCACATTTCCACCGTAACAGATGCTTTTCTTCAATCACTTGTTGTTAATCCCCTGGCGGGTCTTTTTACATACTGTGAAAGTATCTTGTTGACACTCAAATGGGAGTCATATCGCTGTCAGAAATGGGCATGTGGATGATGAGAAAGTGATCTGAAGCAGCAAGATGAGAAGAAGCTGAGGAAGGCAGACTTTTTATCGGTTTGTCTGACTGCCAGGCAGATTTATTCATCCATTAAACTTCCTCTGTATGAATTGAAGTTTAGACGAAGAAATAAATATCAGGTAGATATTTTACACTAGTTTAGTGCATTCTATGGCACTCAGAAAGAGGAGACCTGGATTCTCACAAAGAGGTCTGAGATTTAGTCAATCTAGATAAACAACTGAAAATAAGGAAATCTATGTTTGCATAAACAGTTAAATGAACCCCTCTTCAACTTTATTTTGAGAAAATTTGTCTCTCCAAACATAGTTACAAAAACACACAATTTACAACATTTCCAGGCCTTTGTTGGTCCATCCAGATGTTTCATGTACTGCAGCCAAAACATTCAAATCAACATTAAAAAAACTCAATTCAAGCATTTTGAATTTCTTATAGTGTACCCTTTTATTTATAAAAATAAAAAAACAGGAATTTTATTAGTTATTAAGGAAAAATTAACACTGATTTGATGAAATAGGAAAGCCCTTTTCCAAAAAAGGCATTCTTCAAAACATCTTCCATCCTTTACACGCATAAGGGGTTCTTTTGACAATGATAATAAAATCCACCAATTCGTTACAATGTTCATAGTGCCAGTTTAAGGTAAACTAAATCCAGATTATTTTAGACGATTTTCTTCATTTTACAAAGTGTCTTGGTAAAAGGAATGCTAATGTTACCTTAAATATACCAAGAAGTAAAAATCACTTCTTAAATCTTCACAATATGATAAATAAATAAAAAAAAGACTGCAAAGGACTCTAAAGGACTCCCCCACCTCCTTCATTTTTAATCACTTCAACTCACACATGTTTACCTTGCGTCTGAAGACAGAAAAGGCCAGTCCACAAGCCTTGCAGAGCTGCCCAGCACTCCCTGAGGTGGTGGGGGGGTAGGTGGAGTACCCTGCACTGGGGGCAAAGCGGAAGGGCCCCGCCCCCGCTCCAAACCCCGGCTGCTGCGCCCGCACCGTTCCAGTGCCCATCACCTCGTTCAGCAGCCCGCAGCATGACGCCCACATGGACGATGCCCCCGCCTATGGAAAGTTGCAGTTACATGAGAACACACATATAAGCCTGCTACACTTTACAATATGTATTCTTTACTTTATATTTAACTTTTGTTATGTCTATATTTGAAGCTGTGTGATATTTAGAGCAAATGAAATAAAAGCCCACATGTTGGTACATGGTGTTTTAGTAAGAAATTAAAATGTGAAAATATGCACATTTCTTAGGCTAAATTACTGATGAAGATGCAGGAAAGCTTTTCTTCTGGTGACTTTTCCATGAAGGTATTGAAGTAGAGCAGTGCGCTGCAGAGTCAGATAAATTTGCCTTCAAAGCTTTCTTATGAGAGTTACTCTAAATGTTTTCTAATCTTGACTTGACTATTGCTTTATCATAACATGGCAGGCTGAACATTCTCTGTAGGCATCTCGTTTTCAGAGGCTTGGAGAGCTTCAGGAGCCAAAGTGTTTATAAAGCTTTAAATTTTTCACAACCTAGCCTTTCTTAATAATGATGATCAACAACCTAATTCAAAGAATGCAACTTAATCTGAGGGCTTATGTCTCTTGCAAACTTTCGCGTGACCCTTCTTCACACTAACATACTGCACAATATAAGATAAAAACACCAATCTTGCTGAAAATGTGGTAAAGCATGTTTTATTCTTAACGCTATGATTTTATAAACTTGTTTTTACCAAAAAGCCTGCAAAATACTGTGCAAGAAAATTGTACAATTTGATTATAATAACCGATTCATTAAATTTGTGCATCACTTTCATTCTGCAGCTGATAAAAGTGGTGATAATATAATTACTTTTTCCTCCTAAAAGCTGGGTAGCTTCTTAATTTCTTTATAAGATGATACTAAAATATTATCTTGTATTAATTCCTACTGAGGCAACTAAATGTAATTATTGATTCTATTAATCTGCATTGGCAAAGTTAACAATTAGTAATGTTATTAAATGGATAAAGTTAGTATTAAGTATAAATATAAGTCTCAATTTCCGTATAAAGATAATTAGGCATTGCTAGGTTGCATTGTAGGAAATCTAAAATCCTGTAAATTTGGAAGTTGAACCAATGAATGAAAACTTGAGGCATCTCAATTTGCTGCTTTGGTCTGATGATGCAGCGACAGGGAGCCAAGATGGTACGATGGGAGCCATGGCATCTTGGAGCATACTGATGAGAAGAAGAGGAAGGGGGAGAATACGTCTTCTGTTTCCCCCCAGCCTGCAGAATCAATAGCTGACATGAGCATAATGTAAGCCCTCTGTGGTTCCCGGCTCTAAACAGGAAAACAATGGAATTCACAGGATCCTGCCACATCTCCTCTTATGGCAGCGCTCTGCTCGGACATGTCACAAACACCCTGATCTGACCTCTTCCATCTGCTTAGGGATTCGTTATGTAATCTCAGGAATGAGGCACTATTTGTAGAGTCAGGTTTAAAAAGAGGAAGGTCTGCCCTCACTGCACAGAGACAGCAAAGTGTTGTTTAATTTATTCTGTGTTCAACAAAAAAAAAAGTTCCTTAAAACGATTGGACTGGCAGCAACAGGACTTTTCATTTACGTGCACATCTCTTTTATTAAAAGAGATGTGCACGTACAAAACAAAGAGGTATTTTCAAAGTTGCTGAGTCTGCCATTGTTACAGGAGTGCAATGTTAAATCAATGAGGTGCTCTTTTAAGAGGGAGTCAATCTGTATAAACTATCAATCCTTGTAGCTGACACGTTTATATCTTTTCATGTCACAGCCCTATGTTCAGACTATGTGTGTATCTGTGCAGCCATCAGTACACAGATATGTATCAGATGAAGTCAGACGAATCTGAATCAAATGTGCACGCTCATCTATTAAAAAAAGACAGCCTTCATCATCCACTGCCTCTCCTCTACTTTTCATCCTTTTCATTTTCTCTTCTTGCATGAACTGGCAACATGCTGGAAAATAAAATCAGAGGGAGATTTTTCTGTCACATAAACACCTTTAAACATGGCACTAAATTTAATAGTTCATTTAAATTATACACATGACCTAAACCTGAACAAATTTGAGTGACAGAGCCTGCTAATGTCAAATCTGTTAAAGTCTGGGCAGATATGCAAGCACACCTTGAGGTGTCACCTGCAATGTTTTGGATTTGTGACCAAAAAAATAGCTGATTTCTCCAATCTAGTCCAAAAGCATAGGAAAACTTGGGTGGGATTTAGCCTTTGGTGCAGCGATGCAAATAGAAAATTAAGCTGCAGGAGATTATTCTGCGATATAAAACATGACTGGACTATTTTACAACTATCACCAGAAATCTGCTGTGCCCCCCGGATGCTCTTAATAGCTTCAGACTTTGTCCTCCACTTGCAAATTCAACCCTGAAGAGAATTTTGTCTCATTTGGAATAAAAAAGTGAGTCACTGTGCACCAGATTTTTTCTTTTTTTTTTTTTTGAACACTATATGCTTATTCTGGACTATTTTACATTACATTACAAGTTTAATGTAAAGAATAATTAAAAAGTCAAACATGCATGTTGAAATATCAAGGATCCAATCATGTCTCTGTCACCTATTTAAAAATAGCCTTGATAACACTTTGCATAGTAGTCTCCTAACACAGAGAATGCCATTCCCTCCACAGGGGCAGAAAAGCTGCTTTTTAATTTAAACCAGATTAGTCAATAAAACATCACATCCATTTTGCTTCCCTGGGACGCTGTTAGTGATGGTGTGCCTTGGGAAAATTAACTTCACAGAGTTAAGCCTTGTGTTCTCTTATCTTTCCCCAATATTGTGATTAACAGCTTATACAATATCTGAGAGTATCTCAAAAATAACTTTTTCACTGTAAAGGGCAAATTCTATGGATGTATCATTCCTGTACATTGTGTAGAATGCACACGTATGACTGCTGAGAGATGAGAATAGGGCCCAGCTAAAGGTAGCTAATTAAATAAATGAAAATAAATTACCTTTCTAAAGAGCAACATTTCAAACAGATTTAAGAGGATTAGCCAAAGTGAATAAACAAAACAAAAAGCCAAATTAATGGCACAGATTAACATCATATACATACAACATCCAGCAGGAATCGGGCATACTGGGCATTTTACCAGTGGGCCGAAAGTTTATTTATTGGTCTAACTGCTCCAAAAAAACTCAGTAGATTGGTGGCCCAATAAACACTGGACCGGCCTGCTCAAATTTTAAACACCATCCCCTCTCGCTGTGGTCCCTGAGCCTGAGTAATTTATTCACAGCACAGAACTTTCTTTCCTAACCACACTCCCATGAAACATGTTAACCTGCGGCCCAATGAGTCTTTTCTTAACTGGCACCAGGCTGAACCAATCAGATTCAAGAAAATACAAGAAAACATGAATAATCACAGGTTCCTTTTCAGCACTGTAGCCAAGTTGACCGAAAGCCACAGCTCAGTAG
>JBAMHW010000021.1:14268855-14283283 GCA_037177495.1 Rhadinocentrus ornatus
TATTTACACCTCTTTCTGTAAAGTCCTCTGAGACAACTTTGTTGTGATATAGGGCTATACAAATAAACTTGATTTTTTTTGATTTTGATTTTTTGATTCTTTAAACCCTGCTCCGTTCCAGTGGATGCAGCTACCTGTCATACTCATCATTTCTCATGTCAGTTTTTTCTATTTTCTTTCTCCCTCAATCCCAAAGTAGGATGAATGCTGCTATAGTATTCATCACTGTGATGGAGTATAGATTTGAATTACATTAAGAAATTACACTTTGTGGAAGTATTTAATATGTCTTTCACTGATTCCTGCTAAGTCACAACATGGTTTTAGTGAGTTTAAGGAGTTGCACAGGTTTTACGTTTAAGGGAGCGCGAAGATTTGTGGTGTGCATGATCGTATGTGGGACAGTCTGGGCCAAAATGCCAGGCTGATTTTTTTTTTTTGTCCTAGTCCAGCTTTAAATCTCCAAAAAGAAGTAAATGTTCAGCTTGTGGCTGCCGGGGATCCTACAGTGACCCAGGAAGGTCAACAGAAAACACAGCTTGAGCTGCATGTTTTAGATATTATTCAAGATTTTTCCTGCTGACCCTGCTGTGTTTAAACACGGCTGTCTTGGTTATTTTTTCCTGTTTTGTTGACTTGCATACATTTTCTTGGGGGGGGGTTGTCTTCTCAGGATTCTTTGTTCAAACCTTCAGGCCTGGTCTGACACTGACAGGGTATTGATATTCATTTGGTTTAAATTCTCTTGAAAATTTCTTTCAAAGTTAGTGGAAAATCCTAATTATATTCTTTTTTATTCTGGAATTTAAACAATATATATATTATATTTGTATTGTGAAGAATCTCACAGAAAGCTATTTAACTGCAGATTGGTTTATTACATATTATATATGTGGTTGTATATACGTTTGCAGAATTTACCATACTGTTTTGTAATAGTAGTTACTTTCGACTTTATATTTCAAGACATCTCAATTTCAAGACAATGTAGAAACGCAAAAACAGTGTTAGGTACAAACAGTGAACTGTAGCTCATTACTGCAACATTACATTTCCAGTCACTGAACTACATACACAACCGTGATTGTTTTCACTGCATTGCATCACATGAATGTGGTGGAAGATAAAGGTCTCCCCCCCAAACGAAAACAGCTAGATGGATTTCAGCTAGTCCACAAAAACAGTGTTTTGACAGCAAGAACAGCTGATTAGCTGTTTTTCACTGCGTGTTCACATTTACTGACTGATGCTGCTGCTGAAAACAGTGGCTGGTTGTAATGTTAGTCCTGCCTCCACTTCACCTTTCACCAGAAACCTGCCACCACACCGGTACCAATGACATCATCGCCATCCTCTTCATCATTATGAGTCCTGAGCTCGAGCTGCCAGACAGCATTATCACTTTTCCTTACTGCAACAGCGCAAACACACAAAAACACACTCCAGAGTGAGGAAGGAGTCTCCTGCTCGGGATGACACAGCTCGGACCTGAGAGGTGATCCTTAGCCGTCCTCCCGAGACGTCTCCCAAACATCCCCGCTCTCTATGACCGCAGTCTCTATCTTATTAGAGCGGATTAAAGTCTGACGGTGAATGGACGTCGCTGCGACCGCTTTAGTCCACTGAACTATCACACCGGGGTCAAAATAGCCTCATTATAAGGCTACACGCTGTACCCACTGTTTATCATAACGGATGGAGATGCAGGGGAAGCGTTTCCGGGCTTGCAAGCTCGACGAGAAAATAATGTAAAAAAAAAAAGAAGCAGAGCAGACTGATAGTCCTTGTGGGACATATTTGATGACAAGTTCAAACCAAACAGCGAATCCTGCATTTAGCCTGTTGATATAGAGACATCAGGGAACATAAAACTCACATTAATTCACATTAGGACGGGGTATTCCCTGCATCTCTGTGCAGTCTAGTGTACATATCACTATAAAAACACAAAGTCGACTCACTGAAAGCATCCATATCATCATTCTGTCTAAATGCAACCACATACCTTCATTGCACCTCCCGTTAGAGGAATCTGCCGAGTAATGTCAGTGCGACGACCATTGCAAATGCACAGGGAATCAAACCATTACGTCTTCCCTCTCGCCAGCTGCCAGTGTGTGTGGAGCATAACGTAAGGACCAGGAGAGTCGCAGCCAATCACAGAGAGCTTCACGCTGCTGGTATCTTTAGCAGCCAATCCGCTTCACCACATCAATAGAATGGGCGTTAAGATCCGCGCGTAAAGACGCATCATGCCATTTCCAAAGCACTGGTAAATTATTGTGAATTAGTTAGAAGTCCAGCTAAATCGAAGTAATCACAAAATAGCTACGTTTTAAAAAGCAACGATCAAAATAATCTTGACTTATTTTCAGCAGAATTTATGTTTGCTTTTTAATCACCTTGACAAATTGACAACTTTTATTATGAATATTATGAAAAATCAAGCATGCTGTGCTATTTGTTTTATACCAAAAATAAATGCAGGCTTACTTAGCGCCATATTTAGTCTGTTTGCGTGTGTGAATGTCTGTACCTGTCCACACAAGGCTGCTGACTGCAGAAAGCAGATTAGAGGGTTTTCTTACGTAACGTAGTCAGTACTAATGCAAACCCGCAGGGGGCAGCAAACAGCTCCATAACACTATCATCAACATGCAGACCATCAGTCCAACCTCAGGCAGAAGAAATGTTCCTGATGTACTCATTAAGAGATGCGTGGAAGTCACACAGAGACGATAAGTTAATGAAGCTGTTGATTCCTGCTGTGGATCTCAGGTAATTGTAACACGATAGCGCAATGCGAATTGTGATGCTGCAAGAAAGATTGTTTATGGTGCTTAGTTAAATTCCCAGTCATCCTTGGTGCATCTGTTACATTACTCAGACTGACTGCACTGGATGTAGAAAACTTTCTTTTTATTTCTCACCAACGAAGATGTGTAGAATGTGCAAACATTTTGATACATCCACACCGGACACATGCCTCGACTACTACTACACGTTTCTGGATTCTTCCTCTTTGTAAGCCTGGCCGCCGTGAGCCACATACTGTTTGCTCTGCCCCCTAAAGGTGACGATGGTAAACTATGTAACTGAAAACATGTTTGAAATCACAGTGAAACTAAATATGCAAGCAGATTCTTTAGCAGATGCACCAAACACACACACAAAAAAACCCTTATAGGTGCTTCACATCAGTGACCTTGTTTTGATTTTATTTCACACAACTGCATTGAGAGATTTGCAGAGGCCTTCAGGTGATACACTTTGCAGCTTCTCATTTGGCCTGAATATTCTTTTGCTGTGCACAGAATGTATGCCATAAAAAAAGAAAAGAAATACAGCCCAGAGGTGACAGAAGTGGACTTTACCTTAAAAAAGTCTCTTATTCCAAATGTTGACTTATTTTGTTTAACAACTATTCAGTGGCACAGAATACTGCTGACTGGGTTGAAAGATGATTGAAATTATGACTGATATTTCTGATATCTTACTTCTCTGGTAGAATGTTGTTCCAATAGAATGATGATGAACAACAAGAAGCTGAAAGTTGTAGCTTTAGTAATGCCTGAAGTTAACAGTAATGTAACATATCAGTGATGCACTGTCAGGCTAAACATGAAGAGCATTTGGAAACAAAATACCATTTTAAAATCACTCCATTATCAAACTGGTAACTTGGGAAACTTAGTCAGAATTAAGGCCAATTTATACTCTATGCTAAAGACAGATACAGAGCATTTCGTCCATCTTCTTCATTATTGATGTTAACAATTTAGTCTGTTTTGGGGGACCTTGCAAATTCATTCTTTGACGGAGCAAACTGAGTAGTGAGCATTGCTGATGTGCCCGCAAAAGGAACATAGAAGTCGGGGAAGCAGCCGCCATGTTTTTACTACACAGACCATTACTGTCAATTGAGCTACCTCCTTTTTATGTCTCATTATGAGAATGAATATTACCATGAACCCCTCCATCTTAACTACGTTTTTGTTATTGCCTGAAACTGACTTTGGAACTTTGATGTGAACACTGAGCTTTGCCCTGCCCTCTGGTGGATGTATTTGCTCCAAACCATAACAATGGAAAGGACGTGGAAGTAGAGCAGTGACGTTTAAAGTATATGTGCAAATGTACCTGTTTGCACATGTAAAAGGAGCTTATAAGCTTTTTTTTTTTGTCTGTAGTAAAAATCTAGTAGTAACAGTTTGAACAAATTGTAGTCTTTAAAACTTGGAGTGAGTTAGCCACACATAAACTCAGAAAAAAAAGAAAAAAAAAGGAAGCTGTGCCACATCTGTAAAGAAAAAGCATTTGTGGGATGAGCAACAGATTTGAGTATGTGGGTTGCACCCATAAAAAGCTTGCCAGATCTCCTATATTAATCACAGATTATAAACAAGGTATACTACTGCTTCAGCTTCTGGTACCCCAGGCCTGATTAGCAGTAACATATGCTTTGCAACCTGGATATGTCAAAAACATTATGTTCAGTGGCAAGTGGGTAACAAATGCTGGCTGAATAATGGGATGCCATCCCACAGCACAGTGTGACCAGCATCAGTAGGAGGTATCAGACTGTTGTGGTTGTATATGGTTCTTTTACATGCTTGAAAAGATGGTGCTGAGTGAGGCAGGAAGTAAAGTGAGTCTGATAGTATGTGTCACTGAATCTGAATCTGAGTGTTTAGAAACCATCAAAACGGATTACTTGGGCACCCTTAACTTAAGGCCCTGATGTCAGGCCGGTCTAACAAGGCTTCTGTGTAACCTGGCCTGGCTACACCTAACCAAGTGGGCTCAGTTGGGAGTCAGACCCAAGGTCCCGGTTGCTACCTTCACAGCAAGTCATACCAGTGTTTAAACTGAGCTGCCCTAGACTAAGGTCATCCGTAGTGTCAAGAACTGTCCAATCTGTAACACTCTGCAACCCCGCCTGGAACTCTGTGTTAATATTCTAAAGTGTGTGAATAACGTACCCATCTTACAAAAGGATGTAGGTTTGGTTTTGACATTAGTAGGGACATAAAAGTGGCCCATAGTGGCTCATGGAGTGTTATTTTGCACTTATGATAGATGTTTATTTGCAATATCATGTTATTTAGAGCAAAGAGAAAATCTGAACAAGAAGTAGTTTATAATGCAAAATAATTCAGGGATTGACACCACAATTCTTCGGGCCTATATTGAAAGGAATTATTTTACTTTTGGATTCCAGTAATGTTATGAGTTGAAGACATCTGTTGGCATATATAAATTTTTTATTAATTGCACAGAATTTTTGATTTTAGAAAAGTTATGTGAAGATTTCATCTTCACATAACTTTTATTGTGATTTTAATTGAAAAGCGTGAAAATTATTATGGTAATTTTTTTTTGCAGGGATATGTACCAAACAAAAATGCCTTTAAGTTTGTATCATATAATTTGAAGGTTAGGTAAACACTTCAGCATATCACATTATGATTTTCATTAAATTTGAATGAATTATGAAGACCAAGCCACAACTCTGAGTAGTAAAACTCACCTGCTTCAGCATCTCCTCCTTTCTTTAAACTGCCTGGCATCTTTGAGTTTTGTTAGATGACGCACGTCATTGATGCATGTTAAAGATTTATTTTTTTTCTTTCTTTGCTTAGTGACTTTTATCACCATTATTAATGACTCAATAGCAGTTTAGAAAACAATTTCCTTGTGACAACTTTTACATTGACTCACCCTAAAATAACTCCTGTCCACCTTTAATTTTTTTTCTCCTGATATTCAGAGTAAAGATACACCATTGCCGTTAGCGTTGCTTTCTGTCACAAGCTAGCGCTAACCAGAATCCCTCTTTCAACAGGGTGAAACTAAATTAAATGAGCACAGCCAATTATATCAGTTTGAATAGGTTATATGGATTTTTTTTTCTCTTTCGACTGCAGTTCTGATTTGAAACACCAGGTGGCAATGCTACTTATTTTGCCTTTAAAGTTCAAGCTGGAACATCTTTCCAAAAGAAAGGAAATCAGTGAATAAATTTAATTAGGTGGATGATTTGGGGAATAATCTGATAACTCTGATCACGTTTACCCTCCTAGCTTATTGATTATTGTCGGCTATATTCAGCTTAATTATTATAACAGTGTTTTTACAGGTCTACGTAAAAAAATCAATTAGACACCTGCAACTTATTCCAAGCTCTGCACTTGAGTCCTCACTAAGACCAAGAAAGTGGACCACATCAGTCCAGCTCTGAGGTCTTTACACTAGCTACCGGTTCGTCAGAGGATAGACTTTAAAGTTCTGCTGGTCTATAAAGCGCTCAAAATACATCAGCAACCTGTGGACCAGTATGAACCTACCAGACCCCTCCAGTCATCTGGATCTGGTCTTTTATTGGTTCCCAAAGTCATAACTAGACATAGAGAAGCTGCATTCAGCTTCTATGCTCTACATGTCTGGAATAATTTCCCAAAAAGTCTCAGATCAGCTGAAACACTCAGTTTATTTAAATCCAAGTTAAAAACCCACCTGTTCTCTGCTGGATTTCAATAGTTTTTATTTAAAAGTCCAGATCTGCATCTGTTTCTTTTAAGCTTGAATTTATAATCTTGATCATGTTTTAATACAGTTTTTTTTAATCTAATGTTCTTCCTTATTCTTTTGTCTTTTGTTTTTAATTTTAAATTATGCTTCTTTTTTTCCTGACGTTTTAATGTTTCTGTAAAGCACTTTAATCACCCTGTCATTGAATTGTGCTATACAAATAAACTTGCCTTTCCTTATTAATATTGCTGTTTGTTGACTGTCATCATTCAGAAAGGCCAGGAGTTACAAACGTTTATCAGTACCGACTCATCTGCAGTCTTGGACTTCTCTATGCAGCCGCTCAGCACTCTGGCAATAATAATAATAATAAAAATGGCCAAACAGGAAGCAGCAGGGTATAGCAGGGATCATTCAGAGAAATCTTTAATTAACTTGTTATCTATTGACAAAATGAGAGTTACCGGCAGAGTTGGGAGTAAATATGAAGTCTGTGATATCAAGAAATACCTCCCCAGTTGATGATTTGAAGGACTGATGCAAAGGCAACTCAAAGTAAAAAAAACTTTGAAAAAGAACCTCTGAACAGGCCAGGAAAAAAAGTCCTGACTCAACATAAACAGACCTTTCTGGCTGCAGAGTTCAGATAGGTTAAGAGAAAATCAAAGAGCTTTAAAAATAATGACCTTCAGCTTGTTAATCACAGCGTGGGGCTGATCATTGTTTAGACATTTCAGTGTTAATCAAATTCCAGCAAACAACAGAAGCAAACATCACAGCACCTGCAAATCAGCTGAAGATGAAAACTTCTTTGTTATTTCTGAACAGTTTAAATCAACCATGAGCTTCCTTAAGAGGTGCAAGGTGAAAAGTCAGCTAAAACCATCATAATCTGTCCAAGATAAATATCTTAAAAATTCTTTTATGGGAAAGTTTGATGGAAATGCTCCAAACAAAGCTGCTATAAAAAACTGTATTAGTTGCCAAAGAGATGTTACTTAATACTGAGCAGACAAGCACAACCGGTTATTTCCAAACTGTAAAAGACAGAAATAAAGAATCAAATTTTTCCTTAATGGATCAATAACAGATGGTCACTATTGTTGCATAGAGTTTTAACTGTTCTCCCTCCTTTAAGATACCTAATCATACCTGAGGTGATGTTATTAATATCCTCTTATATATGTAAAAGTCTGATTCTGTATGAGTCAGAAGAACTTTCCCCCTCAGAAAATAAAGAATGTACACATCAAGGATCCAAATTTCAGTCCTCAGTTTTAGGTGCTTCCCTACTCCAACACGGGCTAGAGATTGAGATCCCTGGTGTACATAAATGATTCTGCACAGTCAGCCTAAAATACCTCAATGAAACATATTTGAGTCTATAAGATGGGACATAATTGCAAAATGACCAATTATGATCTTCTCAAAGTAACATGTTCATTGCCTTTTTTTTGTTGTTGTTGTTTTTTTTAATAGTGTGGGAGTTGTAAAATTTCCCTATGCTATAAATCCTCATTCTTCCCACACTGCTTCTTGTTACTTGTTCTCACAGTTGCTAAAATTTCCCCAGTTTCTCAACATTAATTCACCCTGCCACTATCTTTTGATCAAGACAGCCACGTCATCATATTAGCTCATCATTTTGTGTCCTTCAGTGTAAAGCTAGTTTTCTGTGGTTTAAACAAGAACAATACCAGCTGTATTTACATAGTAAAAACTTTCTGGGAATTTCTTCTTTTTTTTTTTTGCAGTTTTGCACTCATTCGGTTGTAGAAACTCATTCTGGATTAAAACCAGAGTTCAACTCTGCACAAGTACTACTTTCTATAAATGCCTTGGAGGGAGTCCAACATATATCTGTCTCCAAGATTGTGAAATATGAATGTAACATAAAGCTCCTTGCCCATACACACACTTAAAACACACACGTGTCAGATTTAGTACAAACATGTGAACAAACAAAATATGTGTGTTTCTAATCTAAATCATTCTTATTTCAACATCACTTGCAGATAAACATCTGGTTCATTTGATTTCTTCTCAAATGGCTCAATACTGGAACAATCAGCCATGTGTTCACTTGATGCAACGTGTCAGAAAGGGAAAAAGAAGAGAAGAAACAGCTCAGCGTTTCTTAAGACTCCAGCAAACATGATTATAAGATTTTCTCCAAACACAGAGCATCATTATTCATCTGTGTAGCTGCAGGGTATTGCGACATTATCAATCTATGTAGATAACAGTAATTACCACTAGATGGTGCATGCATGCTTTCCAAAAGACTGAACCCCCACTTGTGCATTTCTGGAGAAACTGAGTGAATTCTAGGAAATGCCAGATTAGAAGAGCTGCTTTATTACCGAGTAAAGGCAACAATAATAAATATTCCATTATCTCCATTTTCTGTCTGTATCATACTGTAAGTTATTTCAGCTGCAGCTGTTTAAAACGTAGAAAACCACAAACATGCAGCACAATTGTTCGGACGTTATCCATTATATAACGCCATTAGTAAAAAGACAGACTGTTAATTACATTTATGATGTGAATAGAGATACTTGCTAAAGTTCTAATTGCATTAACTGTTTTTACAGTCAGTTTAGTACTTTACCTCACAACAATTTACTGGTTGTTCATAATTTACTTAAGGTCTGTAGTCACTTACCTTTGTGTTTAAGATTTTTCTTTAAAAGAAGATTTCCTAAACTTTAATGAAACACTCTAAGATCATCATCTCAGAAAAGTCTGTCTTGGAGTCTTTTTTGAACTTTTAGTTAAAAAAAAAATAAAAAAGAAGTAATCGCTTTTTTTAAAATTTTTGAGTTGTTTGTAGTGTCACCAAATAAGGCAGAGTTTGCCTCAAAACTTCTCAGATGCTTTAATTTACATAGTCTTTTGAAGTGCGAAGAGGATGATATTTATATCTCACAAAAAGGAAAGATCACTGGAAAGCTACCCACATCTCACTTTGAAGAGATGAGGAAGTAAAAAAGGAACAGTTGAAGCAATATATCTGAAGGACCTTAAATTATAAAGCAGCTGGTAATGTAAATAAAAGAAAAGAAAGGGAAAAAAAAGAAAGAAAGAAGGAAGGAAAAAGAGAAAGACAAAGAAAGAAAGAGAAAGAAAATACATTGTGACGATAAGTAAGCTGGGAAATATATATGTGTCTTACTAGTACTCAGAAAGCACAGGCTCCACCAAGATAACATCATTTTTGAGTCAGAAGCTCTAATGGTAAAATTATCCCTATCTTCCAGTTGTAAAGGTCCCTCAAAAACAATCCTGGATCCATGCGGTAATCTGGATCAACCCCAAAATCTAATCACTGAAATTACTAATCACTCAAATTGCAGTTGTGGGACTTTTAAGGTGCTTTATATAAGCTTAGAAAAACCTGTGAGTATCACTATATAGCAACGCATCTCAATCCAGATTAATGTAAGCGAAACTAAAAGTGAAACTTGGATCTTTTGGTAACTTGTAGCTCTCCACTGCAACATGGACTCTGGTCTTGCGCCTGTCTTTGTAGTATCCTGTTTATGCTAAAAGGCTGTAAAACGCATATATGGACAGAACAGCTGCCACACTCAGAACATATAAACCTGAATTACAATACACACACAGACACATACAGTTTTACTATATTTTACCATTTTACTATAGAATTTTAGCAATGCAATATTGGTATATCTTTAATAAATTCTACCACACCAGCAACTCGGATAAGATTGTTTTATCTTTTTTACAAACTATTAAAACTATTTTTACCTTGTGAGTAAAGCCACAGGATGTGAAAACAGCTGGCCAAATAAATAAAAACATCGCCTCTGCCTCCCACATTACTCCATTACAGTGTGTTCTAACCTGTGCCCTGTTACACCATACATCCCACAGCAGATTAGAACAAGGCCAGTGACTGATGAGCTGAACTTTTGATTTACAAGTCAGGGTCTGTGATCTATCCCAAAAACTTTGAAACTTTGAAAAGCTTAATTGTTTTCTCATGTTGCAGTTTTTTTTAGATGGTTTCAGATTTGTATGAAGCATGGCCAAAATGAAACCAGTTTTCTACACAATGGCATATTGCTGTTTTAACACATTTTGATTAAAAAAAGCTGCATTTTTAATGTCACTGCAGATGCACGGGGAACTAAGATGCAATTGTTTGCTCGGATAATATGTTCTTTTATTTTGTTGAGGAAGTTACTTAATCCTTTCTCTTTTGTCAAATTATTTAAAAAATTGCTTATTTTAAATACAGTAATTAAGATAAAGTACACAATAGCCATCTTACTTCTCAGGAAAATATTTTGCTGATAGGTTGTAAATATTTTTCAACCCAAAATAGCCAGGCATGCTTTGCCACTTGAGACACCACATATGTATGACAAAGTGCTCAGACATAAAGCACTTAAATGTCTGTGGGGTGTTACAATGTCTGCAATAAGCCAGAACAGGATCCTCGGTTATCTGACACGCCTGTTTCCCCCTGTGGGATGGATGGGGGCTGCAGATGGATGGCCTCGGGCTTTGCCTCTGCAAACATAAAAATGCCTCGCAAGCAGAGCCACTACAAGTCAGCAGGATGTTGATATTATTCTACCTCCAACAGGCCCATACAGGGAACCACTCTTATTCACACAGTATTAAATGCTGACATGGAAACCAGCTGCTGAGCTGAGCCATCATCTGTAATGTGTCCCTGAAGAATGAAAACCTGTTTCCATGGCTTTTGTACTCTTCAGAGCACTCTTGTCTTATGTATAGAATAGAAGTAGTCCCAGTCTTCATTCATTTCACTTCTTTATAGATGTAATATGATATGAACATGTATTGAAATTGTAATGTTTAACGTGAATTGAATAATTTTTGACTCATCCTTGCAGCCACAGTCATCCTTTCCTGAAAATGAAAGGATGTATGACCCCTATTTATTGATTACAGTACATACAGAAAATATTGTCCTTTTGTTTTATTTTACAGCAAGATAAGTTCGGCAGACTAAGTTTTAACATTTAAGATATTCAAACTCCATAAATCTTTATTGTCATGAAATTGCAAATAATGTCTTGTTGCCTAAATAATGCTATAATTCTGATGCAGTCACCTTTACTGATGCTTTAAAGGCTTTTGTTTATCAGATGATTCTTTTGATTTTCAAGTCTTCAAGATTGTGATCAAGCACATCACCAAACAGCAGGCGGACCACCTGTTGTCACAGCTGGTTGCACTGTGATTTGCTACAAAGGCAACTAAAATACTCACCAAATAGAAATATTCATGTGAACATCAATTAGTTGCACATAGTTGCAACTTATTTTCCAACTAAACAAGAATGTATAAAAACAGCAACATGTCCATTTATGGTGTCTAAAGCTTTTTTAATGCACGTGTGTTATGAACTCCACTCTTGTAATGACCTCCTCCTTTTTTTTCTTTTTCTTAGATGTGACTGGTCAACACATCCACATGATTTATATAAGGGTGATAGGGGCAGTGTGGCTCTCTCTCCTGCAGCAGCACCAGACCGTATGCTTGCCAGTGTCTTTTTCTTTTTTACATTTATCGTAGGTTGAGTTGGGAGCCACCAGCCGTTTTATTATTGATTTTTTCTTTATTTCAGATTAAGGGAGAGACCCTAATCCGATGAGGCCATTTGTGGCCTTCTCCCTCCTTTGTTTGCTTTTTGCCAGGGTCTCTCATCTCTCTTCAGTTTCGGTTTTTATGAGTATATTTTTTTTATCCAACTTTCCTTGGACTGTGTCTTGGTTGTCAGATTCTTGAATTATGTGTGTATTTGGAGCCTTTGCTGCCAATAGGACCTTAACAATGGTTAAGGGAAATCATCATTTGGGTCATTTCACACTTTCTGCCTCTATAAATGTCTGCAAGGGTCTGCATGGACTTGCTGGATGTAAATTTCAGTATCGAAATTCCCAGATCCAGACAGATGTGTGCATCCCAAACTTTTTCTCTGCCAAGCTTCCCTGCTGAGCCAGTAAAACAAAAACATAATGTAGGCAAGTACAAGCTTGTTTTATGGAAGCTGTGAGAGGAGAACCCTATTTTAATTATTTATCTTTAAAAGAGTAAGCCTATAGAAAGACATTAATGCCACTTTTGTTGTTTTTTTCCTCTTTCCTTGTACCACCATAAACAGGCAGAGGATTGTCTTCAAGTTAACTTTTTAGTTCTACTTGTTTAATTTGCCATGGGCCAGATGTTTTCTGCAAGTGACTTTTAATTCTCTTTCCATAAACGTATTGGCTAACTGGTTAGGATGCCTCCTGGATGTCTCCTTGATAAGGTGTTCTGGGAACGTCCCACTGTGATGAGGCCTTGGGGAAGACACACTGGACTGGCCTGGGAGTGTGTCGGGATAACCCCCAGCCAATCTAAAAGTATAGAGTCTGGAAATCCCTTCTTAACCTTCTGACCCAACCTAGGATAAGTGTTAGAAGATAGATACATGGAAGACTTCTGACTTTGTAAGTCCACAAAAAGATTTATTACTCAAATTATATTTAAGCAAGAGCAGACAAACACAATTTCCACTTGAAGAAACAAATCAACATTGATTGATGAAGTTTATTGAATTAGCTTGCAGCCAACAATTACTTTTGAATATGTGAAACTCAGCTTGTTTTTATGCCAACCACACACATCAAAACCAAAGCTTGTGTTTTCAGGGACAAAGTCGTCCTTAAAGTGCAAATGAGCAGACATTTTATTCCTATGATCAAAGGTAGTAATTTTCTCTGCATGTCTACAACATATACATACACACTCTAATTATCTTCTCATGGACATGTGCACAGACGCACAAATCAAGTATCCTGCTCACCGAAAACAAACATGAAAATAGAATAAGACAATAATAACTGTGGGCAGGACAAAGTGTGGGCTGTTGCAGGGTTGTATCTGTGGGGAAAATTGTCTCAAAAAACCCACATGTAAACATGCTTTCTTTCTGTGGGCTCTGGATGCTGCAGTACGATAGTCATGCCCTTTTGTTAAAACCAATACAAAACAATAGTATCTATTAAAAATGCAAGTCAAATATTAGCTGCTGCAATTTATTCATGCCAAAAGAACAAGACAAAAAAGAACAAGAACACAACAGCAGAGACAAAAAACTAAACAAAAACGCCACTTCAAATTTTATAAACACTGAAAATTAGTTGCTATAGGTCAGATTCAGAAATAGGATCATTAATGAAACATGACTGGACAAAATGATCTGGGGCTAGTCCTATTTGCTGAGAAAAAAATAGATTTTCTTCACACCATGTATGACTGAAGGAGCATGAGAGGCCTGATAATCAGTTCATAAGTAGCTCGCGCCATAATACTGTGTGTGTGTGTGGTCTGCATGCATGCATCGGGACAAGGCTTTTCTCTGCAGAGAAAATGATCAGCTGTTAGATCCAAGTACAGAAGCCCTCACTAAAGCATATTTACTAACAATTTAAATCTATACACATTTCATATGTTTTATTAATTTATATCTGAACACTGAATTTGTATTTCTGCATAAATGATGTGCTGAAAAACTGTCAAGACATTTCATGTAAATGTAATTTTACTACATTTGTTTCTGGCTAAAAACAAACAGTCTATGTCACTGCAACCATATCAGTTGAAATGAAACTGACCAGTTTTCACTGCTGGATATTTACTTCATATTTTTCTATAGAAATGCGCCAGCAAACCCAGAGGAAAAGATGGAAAGTTTTCATTGCTTTCCTCATTTTCTCCCATCAGTCCAACAAACATTAAAGAAACATGAGTTTTTGGAGTGTTGACATTATTAAAGGTAAAAGACAAAAATACCAAATTGATGTAAGTATACAGTTCCTTCACCAAGGTAATCGACATTGACAGTAGTGTA
>JBAMHW010000021.1:14283383-14309438 GCA_037177495.1 Rhadinocentrus ornatus
ATATATACCTTGTGGTTCAGTTTCATCCTGTCATAGGGCACAGGTCGACTCTCAAGGATCGCTTGATTAAAAAAAAGATGCTGCAGAGATCAGCTGCAAATGATATAAAAGGCCTGAATAATCATAATGGCATTTTTCAGTGTTTTAACTTTAATAAATTAACAAAACACTCCAACAAACTGAGTGTAGCTTGATGGGAAACAACTGAATTCATGTCAAGAAGGATCTGAAATACGATAAAATCTCGAAAACCCAAAAGCATTTGTAAACTTTCTGTCATCACTCTAATGTTGCTCAATAACTTAGCAGCCGATGTGCCCTGGAGCACCAACTCCCCAGCTGCTTCACTGAACAGTAACAGATAATGGGAAGCTTCTGAATAGGAAAGCACAGGTTCAGAAATATGTTGCTCTGGAAAAAAGGAAGCCTGTCCAGCTAAAATTTTCTGGATAAATAAAGGTGAAATCCATCCACAAATGAATTCTTGCTGATTGTTCAACTACAGAGCTGCCTGCAGTCGTCAGAGCATCCATAGGGGCACACAACACAGTTGCTCAAGTTATTTTCAGGAATGTGTGGGTCAGTGTCAGCATCTCCTGCCACTATGACACCAGCTTACAGAGCAGGCTAGACTTGGGGATACAAGAGACTGCCAGTCTAAAAGTAGCAATTCCTGGTCAATCACCTCCCACAGAAGTGGAGTGACACATTTTTTGACATGTTTCTTTCTTCAAAGCCCCAAGCTTGAAGCTCTAGTCTGTCCTCCTCCTCCTCTCGATCGTCTTCCTCTAAATCTCCCTCTTCATACAAACTGGGCTCCTCCACCGAGGTCTCCATGTTTGGGTTGTAGCTACTTAATGCCTGCGCCTCACTGTACTCATAAATAGTTGGGAGGCTGCTGCGTAAGCCAAAGCGGCGGCGCAGGGCCACAAGCAGTGGCTGTGGGATGGTGAAGATGTCGACATTGTTGCCCAGGTCAATCCAGGCCAGGCAGGGAAATGTTTTGGGATCCTTCACTGCATCTGTAACTTCCTTCAGAATAGCAACTGTCAGGCGGTTGCCGTTGACAGCTAGCGTGGTCAGTTTTGGCAGGCTGCTCAGGTAAGGCAGCAGCAGCCGTAAGCTCTCATCCCGCAGCTCGGTAAAGCTCAGGTCCACGGCCGACACCATGTCACAGCTGTTCTGAAGGTAGAAAGCCACACGGTGGACGTCGCGTCCAGACAGTGGGATTCCTGACATATTTACAACATCCTCTGACAGTTTCTTCTTCAGGGTGGTCTTCAGACTGTTTGAAAGACAAGAAAAACAAAGTTAATCATCTTGTTTACAAGTTGGATCTCAGACGCACAAGGACAGTTTCTTTCAAACTGTATTAATGGTACAGTAACTCTTTTTCTTTGGCAGATGTTCAATAGCAAGTTTTCGTTACTTAATGATTAATGATTTTACAGTGTCTGCAATCAGGTGCTGCACTGTCCACAAGCTCAGGGAAACTGCATTTGCAAAAAAACGTAACAGCATGCACTGTGTAGAGTGACGTAATCAATAACAGAGAAAATAATTTGCACTTAAATGTCTCTCAGTCTAAGCAGCTCAAATAACAAATTCTGTCTCTGGTGCTGGAAATCATCTGTAGAAAAGCAGCAAATGGTTCGGGTGTCATTAGAAAACCAGCTCCAAGGCTAAATTAGATTAAAAAAAAAAAAAAAAAATCTTATCACAGAAAAACCCCAACAACAACCCCCCCCCCCAAAAAAAAACAAACAAAAAAACAAACAAGAACAACAAAAAACAAAAAAAACAACAACAAGAATTTGACTTAAAAAGCAGAGTAAACAAAACTAAAGTAAACATGCTGGTCACAAATTGGGGCCAGAAGTGTCTTTGGGGTTGTGATTTTACCTAAAATGGTCTTTTGGGCTTTTAAATGTATGTGTGTTTGTTTTCCTCCCAAAACACGGATTTCAGTTGGATTTTAAAAATCAGGTCACTTGTGAAGTGCAGTGAGTGACAGGTTAATAAGCCACTTAGGCTTAGTTGAGAAAATTTTTAAAACGAGACAAGTCACAGTAATGCTGCAGTCTTTCAGCATCTTGTAAAAAAAAATGTGGGGTATTGGGAGGCACAGTTCTCTTGCAGGCTTCATAAGAATCTGAAAAGTAAGAAGTTGTAGTAACGCATTTAAGCCCTGGAGGTGCTAGTAGACAGATTTTATCCCTTTGGACAGAAGCATGGTAAGTGTTTCCCCCTGTTTTTAGGATTCTTGCTAGAAGCAAGCTGCTGGCGGTAGCTTTAACACATATCAGTCCTTTCAATTTTTAAAAACAGGCAAGAGTATTCCCCCAAACCTTTTCTTTGACTTTTTTCAGAGGTTGATGAATATCTTTTGAGATATTATGTAATATAACATTCAGGGGGATGAAACATGGACACGCTCTGTGGAGGCAAGAGACAAAATGATAAAAGCATTCTGCCATAATCTGTTTTAGTCCTTGAAACAACAGGTGTGGGGTGAATTAATCTTAGAGAAAAAAGCCCATGCACAGACCTTGTCAGGGTATCCCTCACAGCCTCTTCCTGCACTGAATAATCTTCAGCAAAATGTTCTCTATATTAGTAAGTAGCTGAAATATGCATGGGAGGTTACAACAGGCATGTCAGTACCTCATGATTCACCTCATTAGACTTCTTTGTTTGGACTTTGGAAAAATCCGAGGGAGGACATCACTCAAATGACAATAATGCAGAAGCCTGGAAGTTATTTTTAAGAAAAATGTTCTGTTTAAGCTTGAGGCCTTAGTTGTTTCCTTTTTTCTTTTTAGGTCCGTTTACTTTTCATCCTGCTGCCTCCTTAGGCACAATGAGGATTCTCCCTGCATCTCTCTCTGCTCCCTTTCTGTGTCTGTAAGCCTCATAAATTGACAGGTTGTGCTCTTTGCATCTGTCACCCTCTCTGCTTGGTTATGGGTAAGGAAAAGATCTGTAGCATAACGGGGCTGTGATTCGTAGGATTATTGATTCCAGGAGTAGGCTATAATTCATCTCTCCCTCCCTCACACCCTTACTCCTGCTCACTGCCTCTTACTTTCTTGCTCTTTTTACTTGGTCTTTTTCCTTTTTTCTCACTGTCACTCCTCTTTTGAATTTCATCTGCTAAAGCAAATGCATTCACTCTTTTATATTTTTCTTTTGCATAGTTTTCATCTCTCACCTAGGGATACAAAGGATTGTAACTGGGGTGGTACATTGAAAGGTATTGCTGTTGTACCCTCAACTGTGCAGTTGTTACCCTATAAAGACCAGTATTATACCTCTAGAGGCTTTTACAAGGTAAGATTTGCACCGCTGAGGGTACAACAGCAGCACCTTGCAGGTTACAACCACACAAAGAATCCTTTGTAAACCTGAAAATACAATTAGGTCTTTATTTTCTGAGAGTGTAAAATCGCCTTTTTCTTAAATTCTTTAACCATCTGATAAGTCGCGTCAAATAGAAACCACCTTATTTCCATAATTTATAATTTAAAGCCACGTTGTTTTCTTATGACATTTTAAAATGTTTCCCATTCCATGCATTTTTGAATTTACCAAAATTGGCAGAGATGGTCTTAAAATGAATGGATAACAAACACACTGCCCGTGTCAGGTTGTGACAAAGTGGGTGAGTCCACACCATTTGCCGCTGTTTAATATCATTTCAACCTGTTCACATCATTTCAATAATAACTGTTTAATTTTAACAATGTTAGCTTCACCAGAAGAGTTTTCCAGGAAGGTCAAAAAGTCCTGTTGTTCCTCACTTCTGAAAGCAGTCTTTTTGCCAAGTGGCAGGGGCCATATAAGATCATGAGAAAAACCGGCCCAGTCACTTATGAACTTTTGCTGCCAGATCGCCAGAAAAAGCATCAGGTTTTTCATGTAAACCTTTTAAAAGAACGGATTGATCAACCACAGCAGGGTACATGTTGTTGGGCTCACGCTATTGAGGATGAGGAGGAAGTCCAGGAGCAGTTCTTAGCTTCTTCAGCTGATGTGACTGTTTCCTGACATCAGTCATTTATCTCCAGACAAGCATCGTGAACTTCAAAATCTGATGACGAAAGAACTTTTTAGTGTGAAACCAGGTCACACACAACTTATTGAACATCACATTAGTTTGCATTCTCCAGAGCAGAAACCAATCAGAGACACTACGTGCCGCATTCCAGCTAACTGTTACCTGAATTGAAGCAGGAAGTGGAGGAGATGTGAGGTTCTGGAATCATTGAACCTTCTTACAGTGACTGGTGCAGTCCTGTAATGTTGGTTCCAAAGAAAGATGATCCAAACCTAAGATTATGTGTCAACTTTTCAAAACTTAACGCTTTGTCAGCTTTTGATCCCTATCCAATGCCAAGTGTCGAGGAGTTGATTTACTCCTGACGACCCTTGACCTTTGTAAAGGGTATTGGCAAGTACCTTTAACAGAGTCTTCAAAAGATCTGACAACTTTCCGAGTGCCAAATGGCCTGTACAGATTCACAGTGATGCCCTTTGGTTTGCATGGGGCACCTGCAACTTTTCAAAGGTTGGTGGACCAAGTGTTGAGAGGAGCAGAGGACTACGCAGCAGCATACATCGATGACATCGTTATCTATAGCCGTACATGGGAGGAGCATGTGCGACATCTTGCTGATGTGTTTCAATGTGTCAAGAATGCTGGAATGGTCATTAATTCCAAGAAATGTCACATTGCCAAGCCGGAGGTTTAATATCTTGGCTATGTGATTGGAGATGGCGGTATCCGTCCACAGGTGGGGAAAGTCGAGGTGATTGCTTCATCACCGCTACCAAACACCAAGAGAAGGCTGAGATTATTCTTGGGGCTAGTAGGTTGGTATCGGCGCCTGATCCCCAATTTCTCATCTAGGTCTGTGGTGCTGATCGACATGACGCGGAAATCCAGTCCGACGAAAGTTAAGTGGACCGATGAAAGTCGGAATGCTTTCGGTGATTTAAGGAACTGCTTGTGCCAAGAGCCTGTTTTACAGTGTCCAGATTTCAATCTTCCTTTTACAGTGCAAACAGATGCTCCAGGAGTAGGTCTGGGAGCTGCTACTGCAAGGAGGACAACAGTTGCCAGTGCAGTATATTAGCCGTAAACTCTTTCCAAGAGAAAAAAAGTACTCAACTATTGAGAAGGAGGCACTGGCTATTAAATGGGCTTTGGACACTTTAAAGTATTATCTCATTGGTAATAAGTTTATTCTTCAGACTGATCATCCTGCTTTGCAGTGGATCCAGAGCATGAAAGACATAAATGCAGAAATTACGAGATGGTATTTGTCTCTTCAACCTTTTCGCTTTGAGGACCAGTATAAACCAGAACACAAGAATGTCATTGCGGACTTCTTGTCCTGTGACTCAGAGGAGTAACTGTCTTAAGTGGGGCGATGTGACAAAGTGGCTGAGTCGACACCTTTGCCACTGTCTCATAATATCAACCTGTTCACATAACTTCAATCACAACTATTTAATTTTAACAATGTTAGCTTCATGTGTTCCAGGAGCAAAAGGAGGAAAAAGCACATCACTTCCTGTATTTATAGGGTTTGCCCTGATTTAAATATGTCACTGGAAGGGTTCGAGTATGGGGGGAGATTATGTTTTGTTACAGGAAATGTTTTTCTTTATTGCCTAGCTCTGTGGGTGGTACCAGAAGTCATTAATTACCAATTGTGTTATTGTTTATTTAAGTTGACTGGGAATGAGTAACTTAAATGGTGTGTTGAATTTAGTGTTGAGAAGATAGACTCACCTGTTAAGTGGAAGGAGCCTAGCGAAGCCATTTTGTTAATGGAACTCAACCTTATATAGCTGGCCTTTAGTCTGTGTTGGGGGCCATGATGATGTAGCAGGGTGCATGTGTACTTAAGTTTGATTATGCTAGTTTTCAGTTATGTTTAGTTGATCAAGTTAACTGTTAAGTTACAATAAGTTTCTTTGCATTTTCCAGTATATAATTTTGTTGAAACATGCACCTTGATAAATAAATTCTAGCCATCTTTCTGCTACTCTGGTCACACAACCTACAACACAGATCTTTTTTTTCTTTAAAAAAAAAAGGACTGTCTGTTTTTTTTTAAATTTGAGCGCAGTCTTTCTGGATTTTAAATTTTTCAAACTGGTATTTTATGGCAAAGTTGAGCCAAATCTTTGGTGAAGCTGCCAAACATGAAGTTAGGTCATATATCAGCAATCTTATCTTAGCCAAATGTGATCCCAGTTTCAAAGAAGCAACTAAATATTAATTGCTTTGATCCAATGGGTAGCGCCATCAAAAGCCAATACACATTTTTTTTAACTTCTGATGCATTTGATTAAACAAGTTACTGTTTCTTGTGAAGCCCAAGCTCTGATATGCTTGGCCAACTTGATGGTCATTGCAAAGATATTCAGAAAAGATATAAGTATGGTATTCTGTATGCTATAACCTATAAAAAATATATTTAGTATTTTTTCCTTAAGAGATCTTCAGTCAGATCCTACAGACATCCTTTTAAAAATTCTGAGAAGATGATTGCATCTTCTTGTCAAACCCTACCACTCCTGTACTTTAGAGGGTTCACTGTACCACAGTGCAGTTTCTGCATTTTCCTGTAAAGAAAAATGACAATTGTTCCCTTTGAATTATTTATAGGCAGGTTTTCCTGTTGCAGCCTTTCCCTTTCACCTCCATGTTTATGCAGGGAGATGCACTCCAAGAGACAGGCAGGATTGGTAATGTAGCTGAGTGGGTGGTACATGGGGAGTTTGAGCTATAATGTGTTTTTAATGAGAGAGCATAGACAACATCAGACTACCTTACAAATCTACTGCTTCTGAGCTTCGTGGACACAGTTCCACCCACAGTCTGCTTAGCCGGCTGCACACCCGCGGGCACAGCTAGGATTTCTAAAGCCACAGTATAAACTATTCCATCAGAATAAAATAACAATAACATAAACATAACAATGTCTTGCTCTGTCAGATGAGGTTATACTCGTAGGCAGTGGTTCATATGCTCTTGGACTAATTCAGACACAAACAACTTCAAAGAAAAATGCATCTACATAGACACGAAGCATACAAAACGTTCCTTGCTTGGAGACTCATTTAAAAGCAAAAATCTGAGGGAGCAACTGATATAGCCTTACAGGAATCTAATAAGAGCAGAGTCTCATGTGTCAAACTATTGGCTGTTGAAATGTGGGTTCAGGCTGACTGTCTAATTGCTTTTTGTAGCTTGTCTTTCCTCTGGGATGTTAACTTCTACGCACTGAACAAGGGGTCCTTAAGGCTCTACCGTTATGTAAACCCCAGAGCTAAGACATGGAACATCTGGGATTTGTGATGTTAAAATTGAGTTCAGGCAAAGAGATTAAAAAGGTCATAAGAAAACCTGTGAATGTGTTTTTTTATTCTTTTTTTCACAGACTAGTTATTTTGCTAAAGACTGGTTAATTCTGCTAGGCCACACCAGATAGCATAATCATACTGGATAATGAATCTAGAGTGGCTTGATCTATTGCAGTCTGCCAGCGTTGATAGAGATTTATTCAGACAGCCTCAGTTGCCAGCGACTGGTTTAGCTGCTGCATACACAACAAATTAATCAGCATCAACATGTATGATTTGTAACTTTAATTTCAGTGACTGTGGCTGTTGTAGTAATGTGACCATTACTTTTTCCATTGCTTAACACAAATATGTAGGTCTAAGTGCTTTTGTGCTATGCCTGTACATCCCCAGACAACATTACCACTTCTCCATTAAAGGGCACATTCATTGATTTCTGCAATCACCCTCATTTTCTGGTCCTTGTTTGATGCCATTCAGTATCAGGTTAGTCTCCACAGTGTCTAGCTGTCTCTCCTGATGTTAAAAAAGTTAAGTGCTCATCATAAGTCCTCAGCCTCCGTGCTTCACCATTCTGCTAATCAATTTCCGCTTGAAAGTAACCAAACACTTTCCCTACACTGAGACGTTGAGATGGAGGGATGAGAGTTTTAAAATAAAGAGTGGACAGGGCTATAGAATACATTCTTTTAAAATTAAAATACAGTGATATTTTCATTAGAAAAATCTCACAACCCCGCAATATACTCTCACCAGGGTGAGAGTTAAAAGCGTCAGCAGAGGCTTGTAACCGGTCTTCTTCATCGAGAGCATGTTTCCCTTCATTTACTCTCATGAATGAGTAATACATCAGGAGACAGGAGGATGCAGTTGAGGTAATATTTTGTTCATTTACTGTGGAATTTAATAAAACAGGGTGGTGAGTGTTATGAGCCTGCCTTGGTAATATAGTTAGCTTTTTGCTATAGACTGTATATACTTTCATGCCTTTTTTATTAACACTGTTCGTTATTATCATACTGGGATTGTACACTGGGGACTTATTTCTAACAAAGACTTTACAGTTGTAGCTACTATCATTGATATTTATGTCAAAATTATCTAAGGCAATGCAGGTTAATTTGTATAGCACATTCCATGTACAAGACGAGTCAAAGGGCTTCACATAAAACATTAGAAGCATTACAGCAAGGTACAAATGAAACATTAAAAATAGGAGAACTAAAGCCAACTCCTAAAAATGATTAAATGAAATGAAAACAGAATTTGATTTGTCCTTTTAAAAAAAGAATTTCACCCAGTCTGCCCCTCCACTGTTAACCAGAAACTGGTCTCCGCGGCTGGTCTTCTGTTTATTATCACATTTGATATTTCAAAGGTAAAAGCCACGCATCCTGGAGGTGGGAACAAGAAGGTCAATGTAACTTTCCTCTCTTTTATTACCCAATAGGGGAGTCACCACGACATTTAAGCAAATACTTAGATTAACCTTTGTTAAATAATAACAAAACAAAACAAAAAAACCAGTAAAACTTCAAAGTAGATGTAAGCTGAAGTCTCATCATGTCTAGTTTACATAACTACGAGTTGAGATTGTATTATATATTCTTGGCACTAATGACACAAAACGTATAGCCCAGTAAAGATAACAGAAACACAACTAAAACAAATCATTTTTAAACAGTAAAAAAACAAAAAACAAAAAGAGAAAACCCATTCTGAAAACTAGCTGCAACTAAATCTGCATTTCAGAAGATGACTTTAGAAATGTGATGTTACACTGTTGAATGTTGGGATGGTAGCAACATCCTGCAAGGAAAACTTCAGCTTAACCCGGTTATTTCTTGGTTTGATTTAGTTTTGTTTGGCTAAAAAATAGTAAAATAAGAAAAAAAAAAAAAAATGGAGAAAGATAAACGAAAAGGGACATTATTGGGAGTAATCCAACGGAGCCATAACAATTGTCCCTCACTAAATCTAACCTATTGTTTTTAAAGCAAATTAATTATGTGTTTAATTTATTGACTATAATGTAGTCATATTGATTATAAAGACATGTTTTACCATGGATACACTAAACGGGTAAGTTCATTATTTGATTAGAAGGATGAAAAATGGACAGACATATCATTTTAGAAGTTGATCTTATATGTATTACATACATACATGTACTAAAAACAGAAACACCAATTTAAACTTATTTTTCAGGATTTGTACATTCAAAAGACAGCCTCAGAGCAAACATGAATACAAAGCATCAGTGCAGGACATCCACTTTATATTCTCTGCATATATTTAAAAAAAATGCAGCTGTTCTCTTTTATATTATTACTGACAAAATAGCAAAATGTGTTGAATTTTAATAAGTAAGATAAGTATAAACTGACGGAGAGACACATGTTTTTAATGGAACATTTTAGTTGCTTCCAGCCTGTTTTGAATAAATTTCTCATATCCACTGAACTCCAGTGTCTCTTCAACGGCACCAGCTCTAAAATGTCCACTAAACAGTCACACAACACTTTTTCACTCTTGACGGTACAGTAGTATAATTAGCTAGATTGCTCTTTGAGGTTTGCATATGTACTGTGACCATTTGAAGCGGTTAAGCTGAAGAACCATTTCACTTTGCACTTAAATTCAGTTTATCTGTTTCTTTTTCATTCAATTAGTTGCTTTTTACTAAATGTGCTGACTTAATGTCTTTAGTATGATACATGATAGATCTTAATTCTAAGAAAAGGAAATGACAAGCTTAAAAACATTACTAAATTATCTATGAACAACTCAGTCATTGGACAGAAACTGTTAAACATTTTTCCTGATGGACTGGTTCCAGACACTTTGGCTCATTTAACAAAAACTGTGTAGATCTGACCAACTGCAGCATGCAGTGATCAGATCTGAAACAAACAATATTATATCAAGTGGGAGTACAAATTTTAATCTATCGAGCATGCAGAGAAAGACTTGACCTATTCCAAGAAAAATTAAATAAAAGCATTTAAGAAACACTGGACGTGGATGCCATATTCCACAGACCTGTGGGATGGCCAGATCAATGTCTGCTTCATCAACATTTTGGTCTTGACTTGTTTATTCCTCAGATCGATCTGTGCTTTTTTGCCTCCAGGCATTTGTATAATACATGGGTGGCAGGTTGGCTCAGGCGTGGGAGAGCCTAAGAGGGTTTTCTGTTTAAACTCAACTTTGAGAAAGGAGGTGGTGAAGGCTGATCTTTTATTCCTTTGCTTCTGTTTCATGTAGATGTGCCTCCAAGCCTGTGAGTGGTAGTTACACTGCGGAACATCACCACCACAGATTTGTTTCACTCATTGTGAGCTTTAAATATGTCATTCCTGTGTCTCGAGGCAGTTTTCTTAATGAAAATCCTTTATTGCCGCTCTGAACATAGGGTTAAAGATGCCATTTCCTCAACTATGTAACTATCACACCAATACTGCGCTTGAGCTGAAAATGTACTGGGAAACATGAAAGTAGTGACTGCATGCCATCCAGTATCCTACAGTTTCATGGGGATAATGTCACATTTTCTGGGAAGCAAAAAATAGCCTCAAAGCTCATTTGGATTTGGATTAAATTTGAGTGAAGCATTTAGTGGATGGGTTGATTAAAGCTGCTTCTATTGTCCATCGCCAATGAAGCAGCTTCGGGCTGTGCAGTGTTTTGACATCTCAGAAATGCACTTAGTTTTTTTAATTCAAAGTTTGGGCGAATGTTAATGTTTAAAAGAAATAACGGACAGCACAAGTGCTCTTAAATGGAAAGAGGGGCAAAACAAAAAAGAAACATCATTAAAAACTTGGGTTCAATTCCCAAAATTGCCTGTCCCGATAAGCAACAAGTCAGTTAATTGAACGGTAAGAAAAAATGAGGGCAATATGTTTGCCATCCACGATAATTTTTATTTATTTTTTCTATCTTACTTTACTATAGACTGTGTATGACAATAGATTTCACTATGGAGTATCTCGACTGAACGCTCTGGTTTCTTGCAACGTGATCTCTCCAGTCTAGTGTCATACTTGACAGCAGCATGTTGCAGCACGAGACCGTGGTGAAGCACCTGTGCGAGCCGATATGCCACATTTGTTTTACAGAGCTGTCAACTCTCATTCATCGGCTGTGAGACTCACGCATTTGAGTGGCTTCTCACGCTAAACCTCCGATTCTCAAGCTGAATCATGTAAATAAGTCGAATGGAGAAAAATAGCTGCGAGCACTTTCTCATTCATTGTGTTGCTACCCCCCACATGTAGGCAGAACACACACATGTAGCCTACAACGTCAGTACAAAGCCCCCACTTCCCTGTAATGCGCAGGCACATTACACAAATAGAGTCAGCCTATATGCTACCGTATATGACAAAATACACATCAAGATCGATGTCGGCTAATCGAGAGGTTCGGGAGGATTCCCAGTGGGCCGCATTACTTTTGGGCCGGTGTCCCGGCATAAGTGAAAAAGCGCAGCGACGTGACGCAGCAGCGTTGTGACGCAGCAGCGTTGTTACAGAACAAAGACTTTATTATCTATCATGCTTATTGTTTTTGGTTGTGTTTGGTTTTTATTCATTGGTAATGAGACTGAGAGTCTGTTCTATTTATTGTTTTTGTTTTGTTATTTTAAATTTTTTCCAGATCCAGTGTAAAATGTTCTTTAGAAATGAAAGTTTATTGATCTTTAAAAGGGTGTACTTGCATTATTAATTTGTTATCATTATATTAGTTGAAAATGGTCTCAAAATGACAAAATTATCGCTTTGTGCAATATTATCACTTATCGCAATAATTTCTGAGAAAATTTATCGCACAGCAAAATTTGTTATCGCAACAGGCCTAACTGCTTATTTTATCCTTGATAATTAGTCCACATCAGCACGTCAATCTTTTGTGCATGTCTAAAGGTGGAGTTTTAATAGGACAAAGAAGAACAGAACAAGACTCAAGGGTCTGTCAAGTGCAATAAACCTTCAACAGCTTTAAGCTACTCCATCATACAAGTCTCATGGGCTCTTTGCAAATAAATGCAGGAAACATGTCAGACAGCAGAAGTGGCAGTGAATAAAAATGTATGAAAGCGTAAAAGAAGACACACAAAATCGTTAGACAAATACTGATGTGAAAAATACCTAAAATAACAGCATATTTTTGCCTTTGTGCCAATTATAACACAACCTCCTGCTACAGAAACTCCCTGAGCGAGATGTAAATTCAGCCAGGATTAGATTTGATGTGACGAACTAGATGATTTGGTGGGAATAATTGTGAAAGAACACATTGGAAGCAGTTTGGATTATATAACTGTATATGACGAAGCTGCGTGCCGGTGTCTGCTATGGTATGTCAAGGTGCAATTATGAAACCAGCATTAAAATGTGCAGGTCTCTAAACTCCAACACAGGGATTCGATCATTGAAAGCAATCTGGATTCGCCCTAAAGGAACAAAACTCACCTATCAGAAATACAACTAATTATTATTTCCCTTTTACAGCAGATTAATCACAGATTTACACGAAGAACTGAACCTGCTAGAGGTTACCTGAGGTTGAATGCCACAATAAAACAAAGAAAACCTTGATAACCACAAGATTTTTAATTTAAGTTTAACTGAAGACTCCTCTAATTTTGCGTTTACCGGTAAACACATTCAATCACTCTAATTATTTCATTAGGGCCCTGAAGATTGGAGCGACAGATACCGAGCGTCTCCTCCTTCCTCCCACTCATCCTACAGGATCTCAGTTTGTACTGCAGGAAGCCCTCAATTATTCATGGATAAGGATGGTGGCTGGATCTTTAAGTCTCTATTAAATGTGCAGGTCAAACATAAATCAGGGAGAATAAAGTGTTGCATGCAGTCAAGCAGAATTCTTCTTCTCTGAACAGTAACATGACCAAGACAATGTTAAAAACTACACATCTGTAAACTGGACATCTTAAAAACCCAAATTCAGATTTTTAACTTGTTCTTTTCTTTTGCAAAAGTTTAAACCCCAACTAAAAAGTCAAACTCAGAGGTGAGTCAGGGGTCAGGCTTGCTGTGTCACAGCTGGTTAATCTGCAGTTCAAGGGGAGCAATATGTCTTCATAAAAATGAGTCGTACATGTACTAAAGGCAGATGACACATGAATCAGAGTGGCACATGTAGAGTACATGAAGGAATTTGCTTATGTCATTTTACTTGACATGGAAGGTCAACTTAGTGGCACAAAGCGTCAGAATCAGATTAGGGACCACACACCTCAATGTAAAAATGTACAATTATACAGAAAAATCATTTACATTTTGGTGAAGAAAATGGTTCAATCATTTTTATATAATTTGGCCCTTCATAACTGTAGAGGCTTCAGTTTGAAGTTATGCATTATTAGGTTGGCTCACTTAAAGTGAGAGGTGAGCTGATTAGTGAAAAGGTTCTTGCTCAGATCCAAATCTTGCATGTGATTTCTAGCAACAAAAAGATAAGATGGCCAGATGGTGGCAAAAAAAGATCTACAAACCAATAAGAAGCATCACAGTAGCTACATCCAGTTTTTAATGTACAGTCTGTGGTGTAGACCAGCAGGTATAACCCTGCTGTCCATAGTGCAACGTGCCCTCATTTTCAGGTTAAATTTCCAAGGACGTAAATTCAACTATATTTTCAAAGACTTAAATTAAAAACAATGCCTATAGATTTACACGACATACAGTGTAATTGTGAGGGCTGCAAATATATGATGTATAGTGTTTTAAATATATTGTAAAAGCCTAGTATGACTCACACACAAAAATAGGGCTGAAAATATGAGCAAGGAGAGGTGAAGGAAGTCTTAAAGAGCAAATTAGGTTGAGCTGAGCAGAAGAAGGCTGGCTGGAGAATCTCAGCAAGCACTTCGCTAATATTTACCGAATAGCTGCCAAGGAATATGGGACAGAAATACAGTTGTTTAAAAGAAACTGTAAAAGTGGCCATGAGAACCATGGCTACTTCTTAACCAAATTTAAAAATAGAGGGGATACCTTGAAGGAATTTTACCGGCTAACACTTACTTGAGTATGATTAAAATATGACAGGATGGAGTGAAGTGCCACTTGAGAAAATGAGTTTTCAACCTTTGAGCAAAGTCAAAGAAAGACTCCACATTAGTGTATATCAGAATGACACATTTGTGTTGGGGCCATTGCAACCCAACAAAATCTATTTTGTCTTTTACTTTAATCTTGGAGAATTTTATTTGAATTTTTTACCTAAAGTCCTCTCTCTTCTCTTTGGCTCTGTAATTATTACGTTTTAATTACAACAACCATACTATTCCACAGACATGAAAACACAGCAACAGCCTTTTTTGGTGTTGAGCTACAGTCGCATGCAGTGAGGTCATGGTGGATAAGCAGAACTTGTGTTTCAGCAGGTTTTATGCAACATCTATGTGGAACCCTAGTTCAGAGTGGAGGTGAGGTGCATGTGATCTTTTTTTATTTTTTATTTTTTTCGCTTTTTAATGCAACTGCTGTAAAATAATAAAATTTTAATTTTCTTATTCACTGCTTTGTTCTGATAATTGCCTCTCCATTTCCGTATTCTTTCCCAGGCTATCTATTTTAACTCCTGCTACAGTAACAGAAGGCTCATAAACAGATTTTGTGCAATGGTGGAGATAAACGTGAGATATCAGAGACATAATGGCTGCTATTGTGTATAAAATATATTGGCCAGGGTTGTGTATAGGCGAGGCGTGTCATAAAGTCACTCTCTGGTACATTGTTTAGTTCAGGGATGTCAAACTCCGGTCTTTGAGAGCCACTGTCCTGCGAATTTGAAATGTGTCTCTGCTTCAAAACACCTGACTCAAATTAATGGTTTATTGTGGAGAACTTGACAATAAGCTGTTGGATTTATTTAATCTGAATAAAGTGTGCTTGAGCAGAAAAAACATCAACGACCTGCAGACCCTCAAGGCCCAGAGTTTGACATCTCTTCTTTAGTTCCTGGACATACAACAGTTTGGAGACTAAGATCCTCCAAATGACCTTGGTAAACAAAAAAACCCCAAACAAAACAAAAAAAAACAAACAAAAAAAACACCAACAAAACAAAAGAAACAAAACAGGTTAGATCTGACTTGTGGATACTTCAGCTTCATACCATCAACATTATTCATCTATCCATCAATTGTCATCAATGGTCGATGCAGGCGTTGCAAGAGCATGTCTATTATGAAATTAGAAAATCTGAGCATCTGCAGTTATGTTTTCTCCAAAACTTTAAAGTGAAAGTTTTTGTAGCCAATTTTTATAACTTTTACATTTCATCCCGACGATTGTAGGCATTGATGACATATTTAAATCCAGTGGTCTTCATTCATTGAGTTTTAATTAAAAGCTAAATAATTTAACTGTAAACTTTATCTTCACCACCACATCCCTACCATCATTTTCCGATGATAGATGCTGTTTGCTTTCCAGCAACACTGTTTAGAGCCTGCTGGTGCTTAAAGACTGAAGACAGCCATTGTGCAAAAACATTCAGTATGCATTGTAGCAAATATAAGGTAGCTGAAATCAAGTCTGCTTTTGATGATGGTGGGCACGATGGAGGTATTATTTTAACATAAGGGTTTAACAGAGAACACCACAACCAATTGCACCGAAGATAATATGACAATATGACCCAAATGTCTGAGGAGAAACTTATGGAACAAGTCTCCATATTTTTCTAGGTTGCAAGGCAGGTGAGTCTGAAACATCTGAGAAGCATTGTTTTGTTTTTTGTTTCAGAAGGTTTAAGCAGGTTTATTTTTAAGTTATTACTGCTGAGAGCAGGAGCAGGTTTGGCATCTTGCGGCTTGGTTTGATTGTTGGTTGGAGGAGAAATAATCATGAAGTTCAGCAGAATAAGCAAGCTTTTCAATGCTTTTAAATTTCAGAAACACCAGAATGAAAAGATTACTAATCCTTTGTGACTGTATACTGTCTTTCTAGTTTTTTTTTTTTTTGAGGCACAGACAAAATTGCGTTACCTTATGTATAAAAAAATAATAAAGTTGCTTTGCCTTGAGGCATTTACTTAAATTTGTTCAATCATTTTTACAACATTTTATGTTTGAATTGAGCAACATTATATGTTTTCGATGTTACTGACAGTAGGAACAACGCAGCAGTAACTTTCCCTTCCAGCTTGAACAAGGATTAAATGTTTTTTAATATTTCTACAAACCAAATACTGACTAACTACGTTGATATATCTATGAAGTATGTGTCTTCCATTCTGTCACAATCAAGCTTCATGTAAACTTTGGCAACGTAAATAACTAACTTTTGGACAGTATTCACAGTGTAAGCTGTGGGAGGAAAAGCATTTTCTGAGGTCTGAGCAGGTCTGGGTCAATTATCAGAACTCAGACAGACTATCAACACTCACCCACATCTAATGACACCTTATCAAAACAGCTGTCACAGCCACGGTTTCTTTCGCTTTCAAGATGATCATTAAACTAAACCTTAATGTACAATATATTCAGTATATTAAAAGAATGTCAGATGCTGAGAGTCATAGGGGGCTTGATCTTTGCAAAGCTTCATAAAGAACACAAGAAGAAATGCTGCACTGTAACTGGAGTGATTTCTTTAAAGAAACATGTGAAAGATGCTATAACAACGATTGCTACATTGCAATACATATTTGTAATGATAGAGCATCTACAATGAAGCCCAGTCTCTTCAAAATATGCTGTAAGGCAATTTTAGTCTAATAAAAGAAATGAGCTTCATTAATCTGAAATCCAATAGCAATCATAATAACACTAAAATCTCCTTTGGGGAGTGCTGTACTTCTCAGAAACCTTTCTCAAGCTATTGCAGAAAAAAATGAAAGTGCCTTAGCATGACACAGTTGTGTTGCACTTACAGTGTTAGAGAAGAAAACCAGGCCTCAGTAATAAAGCTTGAATTATGATTTATGTGTGATCTCTAGAGCATTTGCGACCACCTGCTTATAATTCATGAAAACAATCCAATTTGTGGCTTGGAACAGAGAGCTGACTCTACATTTATCAGATGGACTGCTCTTCTTCACGTCATGGAGAAAATAAAAACATAAGAATGAAATGTGCTGTAGGTTGTGGGATACTTTATGCTTTTTTCCCTCCAAAATATGAAAAGATCAATCTCCAGATTGAGTCAAAGTGAGGCAGGAGGAAAGAAGAAAATACGTGACTTCTGTTCTGCAACCTTGCAGTGGTTCCTCCTCCCCTTTTTCTCTCCGTCTGACAGAGCCATTCCCCAGAGCCTTGGCTCAAACTGCTATGTATGGACACTGTTGAACAAAATGAGCTCTTACAAGAAGGAAAGGAAGGAAATCAATGCAAAGGGCAGATTTTAAAATCGGTGGAATTGGGGGCTGAGGGGGAGAAACGGTGAAAAGAAAATGAATAGATGATGGAAGAGAAGAAAGGAGGGCAAAATTGAGAAAGAGGATTTGGGAGGAAGGCATTAGCAAATACTGTTCTGATGTTTGATTTAATCCAATGACATGCACGTTTTCTTCAAGAAAGCGACACGTTACAGAGAAAAGAAACTCGTATAAGTCCTACAGTACAGTACTGCTGCTGTGTGGATGTTTGCAGCAGAGGCTGTGAAAGACACAGCTTGCTAATGAGCATGCTGGGAGAGTCTGCCTTGTTTAGTTGAGTGTTATTTTCAAACATTGCAAGCAGGAGACATGGGTGGGAAGTTAAATCAAGTTGTCAAAAAACTAAAATAAAATCTTTCAATCTGGGTTAATTGCTCTGGGAGATTGTCATCATCATCAGATTTTTTTCTGAATGTACTTGATATTTCATCTGAATTGGTGAGCTTCTCAGTTTGTTTGCACAATATATCTGCAGTTGGTCCAGTCTGTCTTTTAGTTACTCTGCTAATTTAATTTAAGCTTGAATAATAATTGTTCTCCCACCCAATGCACTCTGTTTCACTGGGATAAACCTCATGATTGGATGCTCATTTGAAATGATGCTCTCCTCCCCTTCCACATCTTATGTCTACTCTTGGGGAAACAACAACCTAGTACAGCTTGCATGCTAAAAATGGCAACTTTCAACAAAGATTTAGGTCTTGGAATAAAAAAGATGTGTCTAGTTCTTTTAGTGAGGAGTTGTAAAAATCTACAAAGAATATTTTTACAGCTTTGGTCCTGGACCCATAGCAGCCTTCTGTAAAGTAACCACCCCTACAAACGGCAGGAGGGAAAAACAACTTATATAAGTGTTTTTTTAGAGCTCAGTAAATATTCTCAAGACTTTTCTTTACAAAGATGCAAAATTCTCATCAAGAGACAGGAGGGGTGATTGGTGATTCAGTGCAGCACAATGAAATTGAATTGAATTGGATGGCCTCCTTTCCAGTGCCACGAAAAACAAAAAACACAAAACACAAAAAAAGAAGGAAAGAAAAAAAAACTTTTCTTTAAGGCTGAAAAAATATCATCATGTCGGTTAAAATGCATTATTTTTACTAAATGACCACCATCTTTATGTCATTGTTACAATTCACATTTAGTGGCTCTCATGACCACTAGAGGTTGTAATTTCTTGAATCTTACGTAGAGACCTGCATGAGTAAAAGGACCAGGATAGTCTAATTTGTTATCAGCACAGATGCTTATACCAATTTTTTCCCACTTTGCATAATTAAATTCATGAAAGGATTTATTATAGGACAAATTACTGTATGATTATTTCTTAGAGTTTGCATGTGACAGCAAAATCTCGTATTAGAGTCCTGTTGATGAGGCAGCATTTACTCCCAGCGTCAGACAGGTGGTGAATCACCACCAGTCTCAGAGAAGCTAAAGGCTTTAAAAAAAACAGCAAAAACTGGAGCTACGGAAATAACAGCAGTGTTTATGTTATTGGTTTCTGACCTTTAATAGTCTGCAGTTTAACGGCAATTCATCTAACTTAGTTGAGACTGCTTAGTCATGTATGTAATCTTCCACTAATATTAGTGCCTTATTGCCAGTGTCCAGATTATTCTTAGAGACAGCTCAGCAGAAGAACACTTTTAAGATGATGTGAGGCTGTTTTTGTCACTGTAGTATCAGGCTGGAAACTAACTTTGCCTAAAAAGAGACAAGTGTGAAAATAGACTCATTCCACATCAGCAAATAGTGATGTGTCGTTGTACAATGTATTACGAAAAAAATACTTAATTATGAGAAGTCCACAGTTAGATGTTAAACATACAAAAGTGAAAACAGTTCAAAATGTGTATCAAAAGAAAGGAAAGCAACAAACAAATTGCTTAAATAGCTTTTCCCCATAGTTATTATCATTGATTTTCAAATGTCTGGCAAACACTTTTAATCTAGGTGGAACGGATTTGACATATTTGAATGTGCAAACAACAAATTCATAATGATTTTTATCTTTGACAGTATCCTAAACTGTATTTGACAGCATGACTATTATTATTATTATTTGGGACAAATGGACACTGTGTTAAAACACAGAGAAGACAAAACACATTAAATACAATAAAATTTATATATAAAGGTGAGTGGTTTGCTAAATTAATTCGGAGAAGTGTTTTGAAAAAACAGCAACAACAATGATTAGCTTTAAAAGATCTTAGCTTTAAAAGAAGACTCAATTTTAGATAAAATGCTTTGACAAGGAAAAATTCTTCCACTGTTTTCCTTCAGCAGGATGTACCTCAGAGGCATGACCTGATTTATTTCACTTTTAATCAACAAATGAAAGGCGTGGCTGAATTAGTCTCTTGTTGGTTTATAACTGTGAAGTGGATTGCTTGGTTATATCAGCACAGTGTGATGCTGTCACAAACTTAAACATGCTTACGTAAACCTGACTGGCTGAGGCAAGCTTGATAAAGTTATTGTTTTATAGCCTCCTCCTATCAATATTAAGGTTTTAAAGTTGTTAATACCAGGTTTATTATCCCTGTTCAATATGGTGTTCTTTTATATGCTATGAAATATTAAATAAGTGGTCTGTGTCATGGCAGAATATTTTTATATGGCAGCATACAAGTAACAGGCTGGATAAAGCAGTGCTTAATGTAAAATAATCTAAAGAACCAATCCTGGCAACCTGGAACTTGTCAGAGCTGACAGTCATTTAAACATTATTCAACACTGATAATGAATTCTGACTCACTATAAGTTCAATGCTCATGAAGTTTCTTGAGCCAGTATATCAATGAGAAAACACATATCAACCAAACTGAGATTATTTACCAGAAAATGTCCAGACATGTCTAACTGTTTTCAGTATTTTGACTTAAGATATTTCCAGACATGACCTCAGGTCACATTTGGAACTCATATTTGACAAAAAAAAGACATTTAATATCTGGACACAATAAATGTCCTTATGCAGTATCTCCTGTCCGTATATCACAAGATATGGCACATAACAACAGGCCCTTTTCAGTATATTGACCGCAGATATTTCCAGACATGAAATCAGGTCAAATTGGAACGCGTATATGACAAAAATAAGACTAATCTGGTATTAGGACACAATACCTGATGTCCTGATGTAGTACATTCTGTTAGTATATCACCGGATATGCTGCCTGTCTTAATATGCAAGAAATGTTGGATTCTTCAGATATTTAGGAAACTGTTCTATATAGATATTTAAGGATTCTGTCTCTTTTCATGCTGATGTTGCACTAATGCATTCCAATGAGGACCAATTTACTATGCCAGGATCTTCTGAAAACTGATGCCACAGAGTCACACAGTCACTCACCAGGCCTGAGACTTCCTCCTGGGCACGCTCTGTTTCATCCACTTGGAGTGAGGGGTCAAGTGGTAAATCAGTTGTCGACATATCTTGTTGGTCGACTTAAGTGATTCAGTCTCCTGAAACACAGGACAAGATGATCTATCACATGTTTGAGAAATCACTTCAATTAAACTTTAACAAGACATCTTTAAGGCTTTATAAGTTTGGAATTATACATTTTTAAAGTTATTAGAAAGGCTTTAGGTGTCTAATTTCTAACCTAATTTTCTGTAAAACTAAAGGTTTAAACATTTTCTGCCTAAACGCCTGGTTAGGTTTCCCCCTACCCTTTACATCCTCCATGTCTCTCTTCCACCTAATTCTGCTCCCATCAAAGGCTTTAAATGGAATTGCTTGCACTGAGCAGGCTAAATCTAATTAATGGTACAACACAACAACAAGGAGGAGGCAATGTGGCAAGAGAGACAATAAAGATGGACAATTTACCCTAAGGCGATTAACCATTCCGGCTGCCTCTTCTTTTGTGGGCGACAAAAACAAACAAGTCGCATGCTTCAAAACATTCAGTGCTGCTGTTTCAGTAACTTGGATGACTGAGCATTATGTTACAGCACAGCATACTGATTTACAATGTGAGAGTTTTCTTGCAAGATGTGTGGTCTGGAAGGATCAACGCAGTCTCTGACTAAGCCGTACTGTAACTCTTTAATAACTCTAGGACATTCATCACGGGGCTGCAAACCTGAGTGCATCAAGGCAAAACATACATTGAATTAAATGTCTTAAACTAATGACTTGGTTAAAAACACTCACAAATAATTTTTTTTTTAGCTCACAATATGCCCTTGAATATATAATCACAACAAATCTCAGTGCGTTGGAAAATTTGGCCACAGAAACAGCTGCAAGGCTCTAAATTTAACACACAGCTTTTCTACATCCTCATCACGTTTGACACAGTGTCTTGCCACGGGTTGCCAGCCAGTCAGGAGCCCATTGATGCCATCTCCTGACTTTTTCTTCCCTATAACCCTTGGGCTTTCTTCATTAAAAGCAACAAAAACAAAAAAAGAGATAAAATAAGTGTTGTACAGGTGATTATTATGTGTAAATGGGTATACTGACCTTCTTTTAATGAATATATATTAAAAAAGACATCTACTCAGTTAAGGTAACTGTACTGACTGCTGGGTTTGTGCTTATTGTCAGTCTGAACTGTTGTGCCTTTGCTCACATACATGTCATTGAAATGTGCTTTGAATTATAACGTGTCTGATTTGTATGACATGCTGCAAGTGATTAAGCTGACTACCAGTGTGGACTAAGCATCATTTATTTCCAGTTACACTACTATGTTTAGTGTTAAAATATTACTAATATCTTCACATTCTTCAATTATGCTGTTGCCTGTTGTTTGACTCTACTTTTAAAGACCTTACAAACTCTTTGGGTGTTTTTTGTTTTTCCTGTCACACTATTCATACAGTCCTTTACAAACAGTTGGATGTGTCTGCAGCCAGGACCACAACAGACTTTCCTTGGCCAACAGCCACTTGTCAAAGCCATCAAAGTGCCCCGACTGTTTGTGCAAAAGCTTGCTGCTCCAGAAACATCTGTGCCTTTGACCATGGTGACTAGTCCTTTTGACTTCAGCAGAGTGGCATGGACATCTGCCCAATATGAAGCTACCAAAGTAGATAATGAAATAAACATACAGGTCTCAGAGCACAGCTGCTACTCATTTCCCTCTGTGCTAAAGGAGCACAGAAGTAAGGAGGGCGAACCACCAGTGCAACTGTAGGGTTAAACCAAGACCTGACACAACCCTTTGGCCCTTTGACTAGTCTCCCTACATAGCTGCTGTATTTGAATTTCTACATAGTAAACAATGAGTTTCTTGTTAAAATAGTGAAAGTGAAGGCACGTCACGTTGTGCAACATGCTGGTACAGGAGGGTTATCAGGTAAGCTCTCCTGATACCTTTTCCTGCTAACATTGTTGCTTGCTTAGTTTTTTTGTTGTTGTTAAAATATGACTAATCTAATAAAGGATGAGACTGAGAAAGAAAAAGAGACAAGGTGAACCTTCACAGAGGTGACTTAGTGCCACTAAATGCAAGATCTATATAGATAAGGCTAACTGTATCAAAAGTTGATCACTTGCAAAATCTGAGCCCCATTTTTGGGCCAACGTATTAGAGTAAATGAATTAAAATACATGCAAATACATTCATCAAACTGATTTTGTAAGTTGTGTGCAGTGCCACATACTGATCTATTTGATCTTGTATCTCATTATAAATATGTTTGGCATTAAGTTTTGAAGATTTGAAATAGAGTAGGAGGATCTTAGAAGTTTGAGTCTATATTTTCAGCATGAAAAACTCTTTTCTGAAGTGAAAATTTAAAATCTTCATATAAAAGGCAGCCTCAGAGCAAGTAACAATACAGTAAGGTTTCTAATGAAACTGATGCATGAACTTTGCATTCTCTAAAAAAAAAGGACAACACTAAATGATGGCAAAGTAGTTTGTTCTTTCTTATTAAAGTGAACATTACTGCAGCTTATATAAAAAAAAATGCTTTCTCATAATTTGAATGAAAGTAGCAGTAAAAAAAAAGAAGGGGATCTTACTTACCCTTTTTGGGCATTGCAGGTCCCGAGCTAGACTGAGCAGCAGCTCATGAGAGATGGGGTCCACCAGGTTGAGAAAAGCTGCATTCTTGTACAAAATGTCATTGAGGGATGATCCCTGCAGTCCCAAATCCTGAGAGAAAAGAAAAGCGATTAAAGAAACCCAGTTGACTCTTATTTAACCCAGAACTTCATATGATTAAAAGAGCATCATCTGAGCCACAAGCTCCAGTTTCGTCAGGCATTTCATGGGTAGTTTAATAAAAATAGATTGAAAATAGATTTTGAAGCTTTGTTCATTATCCCCTTTCATCTTGTCTTGTAATCATGCTACGAGCTGATAAGAGTTGGCCATCAGAGTTCTGAGCTGAAACCCTGCACAATTATCTAGAAGTGAGGGTGGTTTAAAAATACATAGAAAAGCATGGGCATAGGGAGTTAAGATAAAATATTATCTTCACTTACTCACTTATTACAGTTTCACTCTCTGGGGAACAAAATAAAAGGCTGTTGTCATTTCAATAAACAAAACTCTACGCCATCTGTGGAAAATGCTTCCTGATTTCAGTTGAATGCACTTCACCTCCTTCACTTCTGTCTTCAAAAATCATGTGACATGCAGAAGAGTTTAATAAAATCAGGAACCAGGACACATCCCCAGACTCTAATGATTTATATTCTGTCTTCAGACTATTTCTATTCGCAATGATAAGGTAAATGTATATTGATGTCATGGTTACTGCTTGGCTGAGCCTCCAGCTCATCAAGCTCATCTGCTCCACCTGCCCTGATGACTCACTCTCCTCACCTGCTCCCCGCCCTACACTCACCAGTCTCTGCTTCCCTGCTAGATGGTCAACATTACGAACACTTGTTGAGATCCAGTGTTTTCTTGTGTTCCAGACGTCCTGTTATCGACCCTGTCTTGTCCTTGGATTTCACTTGCCTGACCCACGCCGGATTTATTCTTGTCAAGTGCCTTTCTGGATATTGACCCCTGCTCAGAACAACTATGGAGTTTTGCCTGCCCCTGATAAATAGTCTGTTCTCTGCCTCTCTGTGTATGACCATTACCTGCCCTCATAACCACGCTTTTGGATATTGGATTCATTTTTTAACGTCTGGAGTTTTTTGCAGATTCCTGCGACAGTCAGTCCAGATCCTCCCGCGGTATGGGAGGAAGAAGAGACAGTCAAGACATATTTTTCAGCTTGCGCATAAAGCTACATTATTTCCTAATTTGTAACTTTAAAACGGATTTCCTCTGCACCTTATAAGCATAACTGCTTTTACTGCTTGAAAAGAATGAGGGGGGAACCCAACCTGTTTCACTGGACCATCATTCACTTGTTTTGCAGTACAACCAGAAGCTGCTGGATCAGCTAAATAAATTCTGTCAGCTCTGTATGACCTGAACAGCTTTACAGATAGCAGGATGGAGGCTGAAGCTGTGTAAAACTCTGTGCTGACAACCACATCGCTTTGGGGCACAGTGGAGGCAAAAGGAAAACTCCCATTAGCATTTTCTCTTCCTTCAGCTTTAGAGTTGATTTATTACAGCAAAGATCTGTGGGATTCCCTGACACTGGGCAATCCTCAACACCGCCTCAAACTGAGCGTGCTGCATGTTTGAAAACATGGATGCATTTAAAGATTTTAAAGGATTACCTTAAGATTGTGGTGTGCCTTAACAAAGCAGTGTTGCTGCAGAATCAGAAATGACAGATTTTTGTGCAAGGATAAGAAGCTGCTTGTTTTAAATACACAAAAAGATCTGATCCCATGGATTAACTTGACTGATTTTTCCCCGTGAAGGCATGAAATGTTTTTCTATTTGTCATTGACAGGATGCCTGTATACATGCCTGCGTGCCTTCAGATCCCACTACAAATGTCCTTGTTAAAGCTGCATATCCAATTTGATGTCTGCTTTGTCACAAAAGGTCTAAATAAGGCGATGAGCTCAAAAGCACAGAACATCATCCCACTCATGCAGTTCATTAGGATCCAGTTGCATACAATGCAGAATGTGACAAATCCAGTCCCACAGGTTTATGCTTTGACAGCTGTAAGATAATAAACCACCTAACTCTAATTTATTTAGTTTGCTTTCTTTTCTTTTTTTGACTGAAGGATTAATTATTCAAATCTGAATTGACAACATGTTATCAGATAAAACTTCATGACTGTCAGTCAGTATCTGTACCGCTTGTTCCCATTAGGGGTCGCGGGGTGAGCTGGAGCCTATCCCAGCAGTGTTTCAGG
>JBAMHW010000021.1:14309538-14323355 GCA_037177495.1 Rhadinocentrus ornatus
CCCCAGCCGAGGCTCGAACCAGCGACCTTCTTGCTGTGAGGCTGCGGTGCTAACCACCACACCACCGTGCAGCCATGACTGATATGTGAAAATTAAAGCTTCAAAGGCATTAAGACTACAGTGTAGTAGTATGCTGAGGTCAAAATGTCACCTTAGTCATGTGTGACAGGTCATGCTGTATGAACTGTCTCTTCTTGCACAGTCTGCCATGCACAGTTAAAGGCACCATGCTGCCATTTTCTGCAATATTCCAGCAGTCATAATGCATGCAATTTATCACAAAAAAATGTAACTTTCATCCTTTTAATTCAAATAAGTTATTTTACTGAAATATAATCCAACACCTACAAAGTGAGTCTCTAGTGTTTGAAATTTGACTTTTATAAGGACTCTGAGCTCCAGCACATGAATTTTTATCATCTTTACACCGCATCTAGAGACCACATGCACAAGTGCCAGATTTTTGAGACTCTCCTCTAAAAAAAATAGAATTATCCCTCTGTTCGTATTATATTTCCTTTGCATGTTATGCAGTCAGAACCACAACACATACATGTTCATATGTGTGAGCCTCTGTCAGAATGAAAACCTACAAGGATTTTTCCCAAACTGTGTGCTTTTACCTAAAATGATGCCCACAGACAGGGTTAAGATTGTTCCATTTGAATTATGAATTATTTAAAGGACTCCACTTTTGATTTTGGATGCTTATGGGAAAAGAGTGTTTTCACTTGTGTGGATACTAACATTTCCATCCACTTTTAATTTTTCTTATTTCCTGGTTAGGTTCGGGTGCAAAAACATACAGTGATGCTGCATGAATCTTTTTCAGCAACTATGAGATGTGAATCTAACTTTTGTGTTTGCACACATGTAATCAACTAAAAATAAACTGGTATCAACATAAAACATTAAGTTTAAATCTTACAATGATTTATGTTTCATTAGCATTGACAAACACAGTTTTATTTTAAAATAACACCTCACCCACTTTAAGGAAGCCCCAACCTGTTTTTAGTTTCCTAGGGTTCCCTTTAGTCAATTTGTCCTCATTGTAAAAAGATAAAGTTAAATTACCAATGCTAGTAAGATTGAATAATTTAATACCTGTGACTCTGATACTTGTGGGTATGGCTGTTAAATCCCCAGCCTTCCTCAGACTGAAAGCAGAGGAAGTAGAAATGCCACTTTGGATCTGTGCAGTGTAGCTTTTAATAATTTAAATTCTTTAGGTAGCAAGTTTATAAGATTGGCTCTATCACAGTGTAATTTCTTTATTTGTCAGAAAAATCTGATTTTCTTTGCACTACGTTTTATTTCTGGAAAAAAATCCAACAATTTAAACATTTCTAATAATCATAAATACCTTTTTAGTTTGTTTGATATGTGTTGTGTGGTAATACACATTGTAAAATCTGTAGTTTTTGCATTTTTAAAAAAATGCATTTAAAATAAAACAAAACAGGTTATTTTAAACTTTACATGTACAGTTAAGTGTTTTTCTCATGGCTGCACAGTAGTAGGTGTGCTTGCTATGGAGCTTTAGTGAAATGGGTATTTGCTGATTCTTTGTTTACTAATGAATATCAAGAAGATCCCAAACTAATTAACTTAATAGCCTAGAAGGCAGATCTGAAATAGAGATACAGCCATGGGGGCTGGTGTTATTGGTTCCTCTTTGCAATGACTTCCCCTGTGTGAAAGAAACATGTTCCTGCATCCATCATCTCAAGGTGATTATCTCCGCATCCATCTGTCCCTAAGAGGAAAAGCTGCCTTACAGCTGAAAAACTGCAACAGGAGATCTATTGCCAGCCCCCCCTTTTTTTTCTCCGTCTTGAAGTATATTATTAGTCAGACACTTGGCTTCAGCCCCAACAACGTAGCAGTGCTTTGGCTTCACCTCACTGAACAATGCAGAGAGCAGTCGTGCTTCACGAGCATTTTTAATGTAGAGATATGCTGAAGTCTCCTGCTCACGACACACATATCTGCATGATGAGCTTTAAATTAGTTTTTTTTCTTTTAAAAAATATAAAACATAAAAGACTGCAGAGCAGATTTGATAAATATAAACACTGTGATCCACTTACTGTTTCGAATAAATATGGCTTTACAATGTAGATACATTTCAGCCCACGTCTGTATTGTGCATGGTATTTGACATAGTAGAGACAGTTTTCAATTCAAATTTATATCAGATCGTCGCATATAAAGTGATATTGCCTCTCGTGATTTATAAATGTCTTTGTCTGAACTTGAAAACTTCTTTTCTTAGATCAGTACATAGCCACAAAACGGCCATGGAGAGCTCGAGCTAAGCTTTAAAAAATATTTCCATCTCATTTCGTTCATTTAGAGACAGACACATTAAGTAAAGAAAAAAAACAAGCAAATGTGTAACAGACAAGAGAGGAAAAACCTGCAAAGTTTCAGAATGAATCAATGGCTATCTTTTTTATATGAGCTAACACTCATCAACAGTATAATGCACTCATTGGTTGATCATCTTTGGAGCTGGCAAATTTTTTAGACTAAAAGCTTGACTCTCAGTCCCTTCCACACAATATTCAGGTGGATGACTTTTGCAATTCATATAAGAACAGGTGACAGTGTACAAAGTCTCAAAGTCTAACATTTACAAGGAGCTGCAAAAAGTAAATGATTAAAAGAATTTAACTTTTAAAAACATTATCAACATGCTGACACATGATCTTGACAAAGTGTAATCATTAAATCTCTTGCTGAATGTTCTGGACAGACTCAATATGTGAACTTATTTTAAAACCAAACCTTTTAGGAACCTTTTAGACAGATCAAACTTATGATTACTAAATCACTTTAATATAAAGATTTATATTTATTTATATTTATTCTTTATATAAAAATGCATGGAAAACAGATTAAAAAACGAGAGAAAAAAAAAAGACAAACTACCTTCAAAACCTCATTTTAAACCACATTTCATTCAAAAATAAACTTTCCAGGACAGTCACAATCAGCGCATATTCCAATTAGATATAAATTTCCCACCTTTCTTAGCAGTTTCAACACTTCACCCGCTTGCTCTATTTTCTGCTCCCTGAGAAGCCTCTGGATCTCCCGGACCCAAGCCACCCGTCTGACATACGGACTCTGGTTGGTTTTCCGCAGCAGCCCCGGCAGCTTGTCGGACTTGAGCATCAAGGAGGTAAACAAAAAGTCTCTGTTGCCTCTGCCGCCACTTCTTTCGCTCTCCCCGGAAGCATCATTTCTGTGATGCCTTCTTTTTGACAATTTGCTCTCCAAATCGAGACTTCTCTGTCTGGATAACTTCGAGCCCATCACCCCTGCGATGCTGTGTCGGTGGTTGTGGTGATGAGGGGGATTTGACAACACGCAGCCAAAACATCACACTTAACTTGCATCGAGGTGTGTCGACATGCATAAAAATTATGTTTAAAAGTTTTAAGGCTCCTCAGAACCGTGAAGCATCAGTAACAACGTGTAGCCGACGTGCCCTGCCTGCTTCCGTACATGCACTGGCGGAGCACTCTGGCATCCTTTGCCTCCACACAGAGCTGGTGCTCTCCTCAGCCAATCAGATCGGGAGAGTCAGAGCCATGAAGGAGACCGTTACTTTAATTTTCTTGTCTGACCCCGCATCATAAATATAGATGGATCGATTTTATTTATAATTTTTAGCAATGAACTCTAATAAAAATCCAAACAAAGAAAACACACCAACTGTTGAAACATTATTGCCTAATTAGATTTTTCAGCTTCTCAGTTGCTTCTGTTAAGCATTTCTTGTTTGTATTGCATCAAATGCTTTCAGTGGGTGACAGACCTGGACAGCAGGCAGACCACTTCAGCATCTGCATATTTTTATACAGAACTATGATGTTGTCATACTTAAAAATGGGAAAATAGGTGTGACTCTGGCAGCACATGTATATAACTAACCAAGGTTTACAAGAAAAAATAGTTGTGTTTTTTCAGAGGTCTAAAACTTTATCAGAAGAAAGGGACATTGATTCAAAAGAATAGGGAGATGGTAAAATGTTTGTTTGCCTGTTGATTTGTATAGAAAAGCTATCAGGAAACACTTTGCAAGCCTGAAACATTTTAAATATTAATATTTAAATCTATTACGCCTACACAAACCAACCACAAAAGCAAAGTGGTACATTATGGGACAAATTGGGTTGAATGCAACTTGAACTTCTGTGTTCAGTCTTTGGTTCAAAATTATGTCTGATTCCCATTGCAGTGCTGCTTGGAGGTCCAAAGATCACAACCAGTCCTCTTTCTGTAATGTGCCTTATATGGAGATCTTACGTGTGTGGGATTCTGTATTTATAATCAAACCTGTAACTGAAGGAAATGGATGCAAGGAAATGCTACCCAGGAATATAAAGTCAGTGTTACCTTTTCTTCTTTTTTTCTTTTCTTGCTACTTATTTATCTTACTCACACCCCTGTCGCTGCATAATAATCCTCTAATAAACTTTGGAAAACAATAATAAAATGGTGGAAAATAGTGGCTATAGTTGGGTTTGTACGCATTATTGGATCTTATTGCACACCTACTGGAGTGACTGTTATTTTTGTCCAGTTCAGTATTGGATTTACGAAATGTTTTTAATAACAGAAACCTTTTAAAGAAATTAGTCAGTTTTTCCTTTTACTCTTTTGGATCTCCAACTTGTTGAGAGTGTTTTGTGCCTCCAACTTTTACCTTGACAGCCTCCTTACTGCTGATGGCAGCAGGTGGGAGCAGCTTTCAGGAGTCTTTGGTAACCCAAGAGGAGCACACACACAAACAATGGTCTTAAAGTGATTGGTCAAGAAAAACATGCGGTGCCCGAGATCAGGAACAGGGGGGGAAAAAGAAATAGAGGCAGAAAAGGATACTTAAATGATTTAAAGCAGTTCTTCTTATAAAACATTACATGTTGGAAATAATTTATTCTCCAAACACATACAGACAGCTTTGAAAAGTTGCAGAATGTTTCAATTCCTGGAGCAGGTGTACCCCATGGATCTGTAATGATCTTGAGTTTTATCCCATGAGCTGCTCATGCTTCCTCTGCTCTGATTCACACTGCATAAAGAACACTGCTGTCATTCTGTGCTTTATGGGACATTTACAAGCATTTAAATGAAAAAGGAATCATATTCATGCGAGATCATACCTGTGGCTAAGTTTTTCTCCTCTTTGTTGATCATACACTGTCAGGCCTTAAGGCTGTTAATGTGTCTTAGTGTTCCTACATACCTGCCTCCTGCATAGAAAATGTGTAGCTTCTTGAATGAATTTGCACATCCACAGCACGGATGAATGTGTCAGGCTTCTGTGAATTCTTTCCAAATGCGAAGTAGTTGTGTTTATAAGAGAGACAGGAGAAGAAGAAGAAGAAAAAGAAGAAGAGTGAGGAAAAAGGGAAGAATTAGACATAAGGCATCCAAGAGCAGGGCTGCTTCAAATGCACTTTGCCACCAAAAGGCCTAGTGTGTGCAATGAATTTTCAAAAAAATTTACATGTTTTAGTGCTTTGATGTTGTGTTTTTATTTGTTTATATTCCCAGTTTGAATCACAGTTATCGTCTTAGATGCTAAACAATGCTAAACATGTTTGAGCTAAAGATGTTGAAATATCATGCAATGCTCAGTGGTATTTGTGGCATGGTGAATGCACAGATGACTGTGCTCTCTCATGCTTTATCTGCCCTTCTGTACATTTTAGTTTGAAATGCAGCAGAACATTTTGAGTAGAGCTCAAGGGTTTCAGCTGTGAAAACACAAGCATTAATTGTTGTTGTTATCACAGCTGGAACTAAATGTCCAATGAAGGGAAAAATGAGTGAAAAGAAGAGAAGGTGATTTATTAAATGGTGCTATCTCTTTTGTTTTTTGCTAAACTAAAATTGCAGAGCAACTCAAATTTGATGACTGGCTTGAAGGTGGAAAGATTCTGTTAGTGGCATGTGCAGCACTGTCTTTCTTTTGACGAAGAAGCACTGTCAACCTGAATATCCTGAATATGACTGTCTCATTGGTAGGGATTTTCTTCATTTCTTTTTGACTCTGTATCGACCACTCCTTCTTGAAAAACTTCAGGCCACCCAAGTTAAAACAGATAACATTTTCTTGCACTTTTCAATGCTATACTTGTAGCATTTGATAATTGTTGCTTCTCAAGGGATATAGGTGCAGAGGTTAAGCTTTAGAGGATTAACTAAATTCGACTTTGCTCTATAATTCCTTGCTATGGTGGAAAAACTGGTTTGAGGTCCCTGTCAAAGATGAAGAAGTCATTTGCCCTGTCCCTGTTGCTCCCCACCTATTGGCCTATATCTACTGGTTAACTGAGCCTTTTTGTCCAGCTCTGCAGTCCTTCACAATGTCCCCTGTTGTTTGTTCTTTCTATTCTTTTCTCTCCTCATGGCAGATGCGACCCTCTTCCTCCCAGCTCTGAAAACCTTCATTTTCCTGGTGAGGAGGCACTTTATTTTAAAACTTAAACATTAAAATTTGTGTAAAAACAAAAAAAGAAGACAAAAGCTGCATTTTAATAGAGCTTTAAAACAGGACCCTCACCTTGTAAAAATGCTGCCAACTTAAAGTTATATCTTATCTATTCAAGATGAACCACCAGCTAATCTTTTTGCAGAAATGCATCTGTCTAGATAAAGAATTTTGTATTTATTAGATTTTACCATCTGTTTTGCAACTGTTTTGGTACTTTTAATTTGAGAATAACTGCTTGCTTTTTTCTACGTTGCATTTTCTACCTCAATGATGACATAAGTTAGGTGTTTTATTGTAGGATGGGTTAAAGTTTAATGACTTTGTGATATAAGCCATCTACCTACCAGCTGCTGCATTCTGTTGCAAATGTACACAGCCTGCTGCTGCTGAGGCCCTGACAGGAATCAAGGTAAGAGAAAATTGTTTTAACTCCACAGAGATGTTCATTTCAGTCATTCATTTGTAATTTATTCTTCATCCCATTGCAAGACTGTAGCTGGAACCAAAAATTGCCCAGCTGTTGTTTTATCTCCTACACCTTCTTTCTATTAGTCATTCTGATGTTTGAAAGCAGGTGACTCTTTTGTGTAAATGATTTTTGTTCAGTAATATACCTCAGTGTGCATAACTGAATCAATTCACTCTCTAATTACATTACCTGGTTTCATTCTTGTGACAGATTAAACAATCTGTTGACAGTAGATCTCAGGGTGTTGATAATATTTAAATGAAATAGCTTTTATTTAAATAGTAATTTAAATAAAAGCTTTTTTCTCTCTCTCTTTTTTTGTCATTTGTTTTATTTGGCTACATAAAGGGAAACCAGGATGGTATTGTCAGAACTTGCATGTACAAAACTAATATGCAGTATCAAGCAGGACTTGGTCTTACCATTATTACTTCTACAGTTTACATATTTCTTGAGGACAAAAATGTGTCTGAATGGACATTTGCTTGATCAACAGTAGTACTTAAATGGTATTAAAACAATCCATAACAGTTCAATTCTTCTCTGTTCTTTTAGCTAGTTAACATTTAATTAATATTTTAAGCATTAACACAGTTTAATGTTTTACATGGAGTAGTCTGTTAACAGATACAAACCTGGTTTTGTGTTCTCAGAGGAGAAGTGATCTTTGTCCTGTGCAAGATTAAACAAATGGCTACACGGTGTGAGTTAAATTATTAAAATATTATTAGATAGTAACTCAGCTGTTCTGAATAGGCTTAAAAATGTTCATACACCATGTTCGACGCACATGTCAGAATGTACAAGAAACATCTTTGCATGGATCTGTGTAAATTAACACGCATACTCTTGGCATTTAAGAGTGCCAACCTACTCTGACAAACTACAAAGGGAAACTTGCCTTTCTTCAGTGTTTGAGCACTTATGATTTACACCTGAGCCACAAAACCAAACCACATGTAGCCTAATTTTAATATAGGCTTTTAGAGTTTAAAATGACCACAACCTAAATCTAAAGTAAACTGATCAGTATTCTTAGTTTATGTCATATGAAGACATTAACACTCATCAATGGGGTATAAGTGAATTTTTCTTTAATAAATGCAGGATGAGAAGTGAAGTAAAGTTTCAAAAGGCAAGTCTTTAATGCTGATCAGAATGGCAACAGTCAGTAGAAGGCATGGCTGCAGCTCTGAGGAATGTTACACCGGTCAGAATAGCATGCTGATTTTTATATGACACATTATCAACATAACAGAAGACTAGGAGCTTGGATCTTATCCAGCCTTCATCCTCGAGTGGTGCCTCACCGCATTGAGGGCCACTGTGACACTTTAAGGACGGAACCCAGACAGAGTGGAGTCGGACATAACAATCTTTAAGCAGATATGATAAATGCATAAAGTCAAGATAACTGAATAAATATCAAAAATCAAAAGTGCAGCAGAGTGCTAAGCTGAGGGGGACACACCATCGCACACATGACATGTAATGCACTTCATTGAGAAGAAAGCAAAGCATAGGATGATCATATAAATTAAGAAATAAGTTCCCGAATTAATTATTTAATTGTGTAAGAAGTTGTCCCAATGTCAGAATTCCCTCCTATATCATAACTAATTGCATTTCTTGGAGTAAAGCTATCTCAGAGCACTGCCGCTGCTGTTTGTCGCTTCCCGTGTGTCTTGCCCATTATATCGTTTCACAGTGATCATTTTTACATCTATAATGTCCTTGGACTTGAATAATGGGATTTCCTTTATCTCCTCCTTGTTTTAGCAAGAACATCTTTCTCAGAAGTCACAAAATTATGTTTTCTGCTTAATTTTGTCAGACCTTAGATAAATTATTTAGCTCTTGAACAAGAAAAATGGTTCAGAAGACGATAATTGTGGCACTGGCAATGCTGCTTTTGGCATCTGCTGCCACTTTTGTGGGTGTGTTCTTTGGTGTGGGGAAGAGAAAACCAGCGAGTGATGAGAGTTACCTGAAGGCAGCAGTGGCAGCAGATGCTGGACTATGCTCAGAGATTGGCAGGTAAGAGCTTGTTTCCACAGCAAACCAAATTATTAAAACACTATCACATGTTTATGCAAAATTACTAATGCAAAACAGAAGCTTTACAGTTCCTAAGAGTAAAAACAAATCTCTACCCCTGCCATCCCATGTGGGTTTTAATTCTTTTTACCATAGAGATATACTTCTGAAAGGGGGCTCTGCAGTGGATGCCTCAATAGCAGCATTATTGTGTGTTGGATTATGTAATGCTCACAGCATGGGCATAGGAGGAGGACTTTTCTTCACCATCTACGACGCAAAAACTGGTAAACCTTTACTCCAACATGCACTCCCACCACAAAGGTTTCTGTTGTTTACTTTCCCACATTTCACAAGAAATTCATGCAATGCATTTCCTAATGTTTAATCTCTACTCAGGGACAGTTGAGACCATTGATGCCAGAGAGACAGCACCACACAATGCGTCAGAGAACATGTTTGGGAACAGTACAGATTTATCTCGGAAAGGTAATGTTTAATCACTGATGTCAGACATGGAAATACCTAAGCTGGGAAAAGCTGCTGTTGACTTTAAAGAAGATGATTATGCAACAGAAAGATTAGTGGTAGTTTTTTCAGGGGGATCAGTCAAAAAACAAAAACAAAAAAAGGATGAATAAAGCTATTTGGAGCTTTGAACAATTAACCAGCAGTTCTTTGGATTAAGTTCTGTTAAGATCTGTTTAACTGGTTTCTTGGTGTGTATAGGAGGCTTATCCATTGCTGTACCAGGGGAGATTCGAGGCTATCATATGGCACACCAGCGACATGGCAAACTGCCGTGGAAAGACTTGTTTCGACCAAGCATTGAACTTGCAGAAAAGGGATTTCCATTGGGCAAACCACTTGCTTCAGCTCTGTCCAAAAACAAAAACACCATCAAGAAAGACACAGCCTTGTGGTGAGAGACATTAACTTCTCTCATTATTCAACCAGAACTGTTAATTGGATTAACTCCTCATCTTGAATGACCTTTTCTTCTTTTTGCAGTGAAGTTTTTTGTGGGAAAAATGGAGACGTCCTAAAAGAAAATGAAACCATTAAATTTACCAAACTGGCAGAAACCTATAGGAAGATAGCTGAGGATGGACCGAAAGCTTTCTATGAGGGACAGCTGGCTCAGAATCTTGTGAATGATATTCAGGCAGCAGGTATCCCTTTTAATTCTTCAAGAAAACTACATTTTGATCGTATAATGTTCCGATAAGCTTATATTTAAAGTTCTTTGTAATGTTATAAAAAGTTTAGTGTAACAGTTCAAATCATCAGCATCCCCCATTTGCCTCATCAGCACTCACAGCCAGTTTTCCTGGAAAAACCTGAAATATTAATGAAACTGAAAATATATTGTTCTTACTAATAAACAGAATCCTTTTTTTTGGTAAATCCTGCACCACTTTTTGTAATAATTTGTTTCAGAAGTATGTCTGTTTTGTGTATCCAACAAAATATCCCAACAAGCAGTCCGGAAAAAATTATATCAATTTAATATTTTAATGTCTAACCTTAACCACTCATCAAGTAATGCTTAACTTTAACCCAACAGTCTTGAAGGTGGCTCAGAGAACAAGAAAACTTTTACACTTAAAAATAAGGTTTCTTCGAATGATTAATGTATAGAAAGGGAACCAAACTTGGCTATTTGGCTTTGTTGTGGGGCTCCATTACCCATGGTGGCTTTTTCAAGAAATGCAGCGACAGAATTAATGTGATGTCTGATTGCATAATCAAATGCTGTAAGTTGTGTTTGAGGATATGAATCAATAGATTGCATTTTTCTCTGTTTTACATTTTGCTGTGCAGTGAGGTTGGGTCTCAACTTTAGAAATCTGCCAAGTAAATATTATATTAAAACATATTATATTACAGCATATCATGCATTAAGGTAAACTAAACTAACCTGAATTACTGAATAGTAATAATTATTCCGAATAATAGATTGACTAAGTCTGGAACTGAAAGTCGCAAAACGTTGTGTTGTACAAAATCAAAAGACAAAATCTTCACACTGTCTTCACTAATTTGAAGTTAACTTTATTACCTGTTATGGAAAGGGAAAGAGCTTGATTTGCAAAACTTTAGGTAGTGCTGCAAAATATCCACAGGGTATGTTCTTTTTCCTTCATTTTTAACAGATGGAGGTATTTCCAATTAAGGTTTTTGCAAGCAACATGGCAGTGTGTGGAGATCCTCAGCTTTTCAAAGGAGATTTAACTTTTACAGTTATTATTAGGTGAAAACAAATATAAAAGTAATTACAGACTTTATTGTAGTTGCACAGCCTTTTCTGCAAATTAGATAACATTTTTATAACTACAGAGCAGAAGACTGTACTATATACATTTACAAGTACTGTATAAAGTTCTCGGCATGTTTCATTTCCAGGGTGAGGAGGATTTGATTTAGCTCTGCTTAAGTATGCACTCACAGTGTTTGTCAATCCTTGTTTAGGCGGCGTCATCACAATGGAAGATCTGAGGGATTATGTGCCTGTCTTGGATGTGAACCCTCTAAGGGTGAATGTGGGGGAGTACACCATGGCTGTTCCCAATGCCCCCGCTAGCGGCCCTGTGCTATCGCTGATATTAAACATTTTGAATGGTAAGCCTTGATGCTCTATCCAAAAACATCCTGAGTGGGAGAATGTGAGCTGCCTTCCAGTCATTCTCACATAAAGAAGTCAGCTGTAAGCAGCATGTTGAGCTACTGTACAGCAAATCCACTTTCAGAGTGAAAGGCTTTCTTCACTTAATGTCACTTAAAAGAAGAGTTTTATAAATGGTATTCAGTATGATGGAGAACTCATTTTCATAATTATGTTTACTTACTAATAAACTGTCAGCTGCTCATATGGTCTACAATAGAGGTAGGGTGGATTAAATGATGAATAATTAAATTAACAAGCTTCTAAAGCAATATCAAGCTTCAATTTAGCCTTGTAAAATTTGTCGGGTGGGGTTGAAATTACAAGGGAGCCACCATGTAACATTTTAAAAATATTTATTTTCAAATAATTGCTATTTTTATCATTTATCATTTTCTTCATATAATCATATGTCATCTCTGTGTATGTCATCATCTGTCTGATTCAACTTGCCTCTCATTTATAAATTCAAACAGTGAATACATACATACTTACCATCTCTGATATTAATAGAAATCTCACCAATTTACCTCTAGTTGGCCACAGTTAACGAGTTAAGTTTCACTCACATTTCAGTTACTGGCTAAAACTCTCAGCCTGCTGATTCACCGTGACTTCTGCCTCTCTCTGATAGCGACGACCCTTGAACCCAAAACTATCTTTCTTTTGTGGCCATCAGTTCAGGTTAATAGCTGTTATCCAGTCACAGCAGCTTTTGGATTAAATAAAAACACAGGCTGGGTCAGGTCCATCTAATCTGTGTCAGGTCTGTGTCTTTTTTTCCTGATGCTGAATGACCATAGAGGGAGGAGGCCCTAACTAAAGTTGATTGCATTTGATACTATTTTTCCAGGGTATAACTTTACTGCAGATAGTGTGGTGACTCCAGAGAAAAAGATTTTAACCTACCATCGTATAGTGGAGGCCTTTCGTTTTGCCTATGCAAAGAGAACTTTACTTGGAGATCTAAGTTTTCTCAACATAACTGACGTAAGTACACAGTCTCTGATGTAAACACAGCAAGCGTTGTGGTTATTGTGATGCTTTTAAAGACCAAGATCCTCTTGCATGATTGTTTTAAAAAAAACTTTGTTTACCTAGATTTTCAGATTACAAATTACATTACAAATAAGATTAATTTAGGAATTAAGAATGCCAATCTGCTATCTGCTATCTCTCTGAGAAATTATATAGCCTTACCACATTTCTGAAATCCACAGCTGTCCATCACATGTGCAACCCCAAATCAGAAAAGGTGTCATGATGTGAAAAAGGCAACTATATGGAGGGCTAATATATCTTATCCTAAAACTGTAGGATGATTTAATTGTAGACAATAGATATGAACCTGAGATATTTAAGTTTTTTCTCATCATGGTTTTCCATTTTCAACAGACATCCAAGTTTTAATTTTAGGCCAAATATGAAGGTATTTTAAACAGGTGATGTATTCAGGATTTAACACAAAATCAGAATCCAAGAAAGGCTGAGGATCTAATCTTTCTTAATAAATGACTGAAAAAATCATTGCAATGTTTAAAAACAATGTTTCTTTAAAGAAAAATAGAAGGGATTTTCATATTTCTCCTTCTGTGTAATGTTGTCATAGGATTTTCAGAGGAATTTTGGTTTATGAAAGGCAAGGGAACAATCTACTTTAACCTTTGGAGAGCATTGCAATCCTGATAAAGAAAAACATGTTTACTAACAAATGAAATGAAGAGGAAACATGAAACATCTAGAGGTCACATTCAGTAAAAAAAAAATTGAAGTCTAAGTAAATCTATAATTGCTGCATTTCTATTTTCTATCCAGTCCAAACTTTTCAGGTTGTACTTTCATTTCATGCAGCTTATCTAAGCAATCTAATTTACACCAAACCCTGTTTCCTTTCATAAGAAATGATAAAATATACTGTATTGATCTTGCATTGGGGAAAAGACTTACAGCAGCTGTACAGTCAACAGTAAGATTCCTTAACACAAAAGAAATGTGAATTACATTGAATAAACTTTAGTTCACAAGCTACATGCATTTGGTTAATCTGTGACCTAGTTACATAATAATAATAATAATAATAATAATAATAATAATAATAATAATAATAATAATAATAATAATAATAATAATAA
>JBAMHW010000021.1:14323455-14333845 GCA_037177495.1 Rhadinocentrus ornatus
ATAATAATAATAATAATAATAATAATAATAATAATAATAATAATAATAATAATAATAATAATAATAATAATAAGTGTTTCAAACACACGTTGCAATAGAGAACGTAAAGTAAGTAAGCAAGTAAATAGACATAAGGAATAATGTGCATCTCTTGTCTGAATATTGCTGACAGTTAAAGACAATGCAAGATAATGATCTGTACTAAAATACAGGAAACAGACTCAGCTTATGTTTTGGTGGTGTTGGAGTCTGACAGCATTTGGAATGATAGACTTATGATAGTGTTTCTTCTTAAATTGCGGGTCCAGCAGTCTACTGCTGAAAACAAGTGGATAGGTGTGCATACAGTATGTAATCAAAGTTTAAAATACAGGTGGTAAAAAAGCTCCAGAGACATCTAATAAAACAGTGATGTTAAAGATAAAACAAAAGGACCACAATGGTTTTCTACAGGCATCATGGTGAAATAACCACATAAAGAAATATATATTGTATGTAATTTCTGTTACCCATCAGTGCATTCTCATGCCCCTTGCACTGGCTGATAGACTTGCTAAAGGCCTTTCGTAGGTTTTTATACACATTTGGGCTTTTTCTAAGTTCAGTATCTGGTGTCTGCTTCCACTTATCCACACTGAAAGAGTCCAGCTGAGGCTGCAGAAGAAGGACGATTTATTTACTCTGTTTATATTTCTGAAAAGAATGTGTCTTTACTTCTAACTCATCACATACTAATGTTTGGCCTGGAGCCTACTGTTTCAGATTTCCATCACTTTTGGAAATGCAAGGTTTTCCTGAACAGTGCTGGTAAAAAAGGGAGAAAACAACACGTTAAAGTGATGCTATCCTGTTGCTGTTGACTGTTGGTGAGACCAGTGAGTTACTACAGAAAGAAAACTGGCATATGCAGGAATTATTGTGCATCGGTAATAAAAGGAGTATTTCTGTGTGTTGTCTGGTGTGAAGGGCTCTTTATTAAGCATTAGCATGTGACAAGTTGGGAACAAAAATATATTACTATAAAAATGGTGTGTAGGGATGTTACTGAAGGCTCTAAATTTGTATCATTTAAATCTTTCTCCCCCAAGCTTATCCAGAATATGACCTCAACTTCATATGCTGATATTATCCGTGAAAAGATTACTGATGAAACTACACATCACATGAGCTATTATGAGCCTGAGTTTTATTTACCTGAAAATCATGGGACTGCACACCTCTCTGTAGTATCAGAGGATGGAAGCGCTGTGGCTGCCACCAGCACCATCAACCACTTGTAAGATCACATAGTAACATAACATTTCAACCTTATGCTCAGACTTCCTAGTAATCACTATTTTCCTGCAGTTTGGGCTCCAAAGTCATGTCAAACTCAACAGGGATTCTACTCAACAATGAGATGGATGACTTCAGCTCACCACATATTACAAACGGCTTTGGTGTGCCTCCTTCTCCGAGCAACTTCATCAGGCCAGGTTAGATTATGATCATCTTCTTGCAAAACCATGCAACCCACAAAGCTGTAATATAAAATAACTATTCAAATGATTGATTAGTGGTCATGCAGATGTTGTTTTGTCCTTCATGATGGTCTTTGAACAAGGTTTGCATAAAGTTAGTTAATTTTGTTTCAGAGTTATGAGGCTGTGTCAAATCACTAAGTAACATACAGCTGCTTTATTTATATTAACTTAATTAACAATCTAATTATGTGAAAAGGGAAAAGACCAATGTCTTCCATGTGTCCAACTATCCTTTTTGACAAAAACAACAAAGTCAAGATGGTGGTCGGAGGCTCAGGAGGAACAAAAATCACTACATCCATTGCTCAGGTAAAACTCAAACTATGTCAGACCTTGATACTTCAGTCATGTTAATTTAAAGTTGCATAAACATATATTTTTATTCTATTAATAACATTTTTTGCTGCGGACAAAAGTTTTTTTTAATGTCTGGTGTTTTATAGGTGATCCTGAACACACTCTTTTTCGACTATGATCTAAAGAAAGCTGTGTCAGAGCCAAGGGTCCACAACCAGCTGAGTCCCAACACCACTGTGGCAGAGCACGACTTTGACAAAGTGAGTGTCATAAACAGAAAACAACACTGATGTGTGTAACTGATAGCAGAGTAGTGCGCAGTGCAGGGAGACAATCTTTCATTCAAAACCAGTAAACAATCTTTTCTTTTTCGACATGACCAACACCGGGAACACTGTTCATTACATTTACTGTCAGAGATCAATGTCCTGTTATGTAACAACAAGGAAGGAAAGCTTTCAGCCCATAATAACTGCATAAAAATAAGCATATACATATTAATACTGCATTGCATAGGATGGCAAATATATGGCATAGATAGTGAAGTTTTATAAGTATTAATAATAATTTAATAGATTGTCTACAGCTTTGCAAGAAAGAGCATATCAGGTTTTTGATACTCCAAGGCTAAAACGCATGATCTTAAATAGTCACACCAAAAGAACGCAAATTCTAAAACTGGGCTTCTTTCTTTTTTATCGAAGTATCATCTATGATCTGTGTTATATTTGAATAACATTTATACATGTTTTTAATTAACTTTTTGTGCTTTGGTTTACAGAACATCCTGAACGGTTTAGTAGAGAAGAATCATGAGGCAGAGTTTCTCACTTCCACAGGAGCCGTGGTGCAGGCAGTAGTTCGTTATGAAAAAGGCCTGCGCGCTCAGTCAGATTATCGCAAGGGGGGGTATGCAGCTGGATACTGAAGTCATAAACACACCTCTGATTACACACTGTATAGTGTCTGAACTTTGACACCTGCAGAACCAGCTGAGAAATTAGAAACGTGATAAAGAGCCAGCAACCACTATCAACAGTCTTAGGCACTAGATGGTCTGTACGTAGAGTAATGCTCATGTGCTTTGTAATACACTGTACCTCAGCTGATTTTAGTGCCTTTTCAATATCTATTTTACCTCATCATTTGTATTAAAAAAATCTCTACATATATTTTAAAAAGTAGCAATAAAGTTTTTTTTATATGAAATGTGAAAACAAATGCTTATGTAATAGTTAATATTCTTCTTGACCTTAGTGACAAAATGGTGCACACACAAAAAACCTATTTAAGAACCACTTTTTGTAATATTTTGCAATATTTAGCTGTTTCCATATACTTAATATGAAAGTATTTAATAAAGCATGTGAGTTATTATGAACATCAGACTGTAACATCTCAGGTACAAACTGTTCCAGAGAATGCAATCATGACTAAGTAATTTCTCACAAATCAGAGTGCAGTGGCCTGTAATGACCTTATCAGGACATTACATCTGTTTTTAGACCTGTCACTGCTGGAATTCAGGGCACTGTTGTTTTCAGTTTAACTGTATGAGTTAAAGTGTCTTTGACTACTTTCTTTGCACCAACTGTAATGCTTTTAATGTTTTATGTAGAGCACTTTGAATGGTCCTTTACATGAAATGTGCTGTACAAATAAACTTGCCTTGCCTTGTATTGCATCAAATCAAAGCACACTATTAAAGTGCATTATTTTTTTTCAAAGATAATTTATAAAATAAATGTATTTGATAATTCAAAAGGTTTCTTTAAAGAATCAAAAGTTACCTATTTAGAAAACTGTTATTTATTTTTGGGGTTTCCTAAACATAGTAACAGCAGATTTAGTTGTTCCTTTAAGGCTTGGTTTGTGTTCCTTGGTGATAAAGAAACTATGCCACTTGTTGCAGTCATAGAAGGCACTATAGAAACAAAAATAATTTAATAACTCAAGCTTTGCTGTACATTGTGTGTGTGACCACTGATTGGCACCTAATTGATAGACAGAGATACTGGCATGATTCTGGAACCAGTGGCAGTCCCATATCTCCAGAATCTAAGACCTGACTCCATCCTCCAGCATGAAAAAGCTCTCGCCCACAGAACCACGATCATCACTGCGGACCTCCAGAATTTGGGAGTGCAGATGATGGAATGGCCAACCATGAGTCCGGACCTGAACCTCATTCAACACTTGTGGGATCAGCTTGGTTGTGCTGTATGTTGTATCTGAGTGATCAACACATACTGGTTGACCTTTAACAACTTAGTTAGGGAATGGGATGCCATCCCACAGCAAAATGTGGCCATGATGGTGACCAGCATGAGAAGGAGGTGTCAAGCAGATGTGTATGGATTTGCCACACATTACTGAAGTCCCTGACAGTGTAAAATGAATAATATGTAAAAATGGCACTTTTTGGGGGGCACTACCCACACTTTTACCTGTTGCTTAGTCTTTCAGAAACATGATCCTTATATTTTCCTTATATTTTATACAAAGTTTAAACATCCTTTAAATTCTTTGAGTTATCCCTCAAAAAGTAAAGTGTTTTATCACAAACCCATCTTCCATATCTTAGAGGGTTTTTCCGGTAAAAAAGATCAGAGTTTTCCATTGGACTTGATCTTGTGTGTAACGGGTTTTCATCGTAAGAAACAAAATTAAGCTGTTTTTGTGTCTTTCTATGTAATTATTGTTTTGACAGTTTGTCCTCTGTCTCTTTACTGGCAGCAGTTGAAACAGCTACAAGAACTACAGATCAAAATAAATGATATTAGTGTTAGACTGAATGTAATTAAGCTTGACCTCAGGTTCACCAAGAAGACCAGCAAAATAAATTGATCTTTTTAGTTATTACCTGGTAGTTATTAGTGGTAGCTAGTTAATATTTCTATGCTGTACTTTTTTCTTTTTAAGGAGAAAGCAGAAATGGCCTTGTCATGGTCACACTGGAATTTGCTTGAAGGTCCAATTAAACACAGACTAACTTAGATGCTATATTTATGATAAACAGTTACACAACTCAAAGCTAAATTACTAACCCTACAGGCATGAAAAAATGAGCTGTTTTTGTGTATGTGTAGTTTAAATTTGACTCTCCTCTGATAGCATCCCAACCACTATTGAGATAATTTGCTTCATTAGGGGACCTTGTGACTAAAGTGTTCAGAGTTACTTAAGGATAATTTAACTGCTTCTTTTTTAGAGAAAAACTGTTAGTAAAAAAAACATTTTCTGCACACTTTAAAATTATACTTACTTTAGATTGAAGTTCTTTGTAGAAAGAGGTTGATATCATAACTCTAAAGCTATAAAAGTCAGAGCTTATCCAGATTAACTCTTTTGTCATGCAACAAAGACAGTGCTATTCCACACAGACTAAAATTTGCATGTTCTCATAACTCACTTCAATTGTCTGAAGGGGAAGCAGAATCCACTTAAAAAAATCATTTCTAATTCATAAGTTTCTCGAGTGAAAATGTATCTCATTACTCCTTTTTTCCTGTCTCAGTGCTTCTCTGAAATAAGGTACATTTGAAAAACATGTGATTACTGCTGATAATCCCACCGTAGTGCTGGAAAATCTTTGAATATTGTAGAATTTCCTTTAGTTCTGCATAAATATGACTGTGAGGCAAAAAAAGTAAATAAGGTCATACTTCAGTCGTTGTAGTTATGAGATACTACAACAAACTGTTTCTGGTGACTGTTAAGTTTTATATATATACCTACTTGTTTTTGTCCAACATCTTATGTGTTTACTGCTTATGAAAATGGCCCATTTGCTCAGACATTGTCCTTAACAGTTCATTGGTATAACTTCCACTTCATTGCTCTACCATTGATGTCAAAATGGTCCAGTTAGGCAGACTGCCAGAAAGAGGTTCTTATGTGGGAATGCAGTATTTCCTTCTTTCAAAACACTTTGCACATTTACTTTTACTGAAATTTTTGATGGTCTTGTCCATCTAAGTTTACTTCCAACACTCTTCTGGCTTGTGTGCAATTCCTTGTAAAACTTTATTTTTTTTATAATTATCAGAGACTTTCTTCTTACAGCCCTGCCATGGATGCCACTGTTTTGCAGTGTTTTTTTGATTGTGGACTCATGAATATTAACATTAGCAAATGCTAAAAGCCCCTGGAGTTGCCTAAAAATTACACTAGCCATTTTTTAAATGCAGACAGCCAGATGTACAATCCTCCAAAAGGTTGGCAGCACCTAGACTTGGAGATGAATTATGAGAGCAAGAACCAACAGCAAACAGGCACAGGATAGTCTTTATTATTGTACACTTAATTTTAACTCCAACAAAAGCATATATTTCTAAAAAAGCCCCCCAATTGTTTCAAAATGCAAAACCATTAAGTTGTGTATGACCGAAATGTGCCCATTGTAGAGAGGATGTCCAAATCGTAGTGAGTAGATTAAGATAGAGAAATATACTGACTGTAGCTACTGACTTAACAATTTGCTTCATGAATGTATGTGAATGGGTGAAGGTTCACTTCGAGTGGTCAAAAAGACTAAGAAAACGCACTATAAAAAAGTGCAGTTCACTTAGCAGCACTCATGAAACACTCCCACAAACACGCTTTGAAAATGAGACTTTGATTGATCCCTGATCTTTAAATAAAATAGAGCGCCCACTCTCACCTGATAGTAATGAAATTGATTAATAACACCAATTTGACCTTTAATTTATCAAATCCTAGAAGACCACAAAAAGGACCATGTCCAAAATTTACTGATGTGTGAGTACTTAAATCATAGATGATCATATTTCTACTCACACAAAAAGAAAATTCAAAAGGTTAAAAAAATGTCAAGCACCAGTACCGTTTTATGGAAACAAGTCATGCTTAAATGAAAGCAATTTGCTGTAATAAGTGTTATAGCTAGGTATTTTTCTTTGTGCAGATGAAAAGTTTTTGCAGTGTTTAGAATATGTGGTCAAAAAAAGGCATACAGTGAAGATGAGACTCATGTTGAACTTTTCTTTAATTGTGACAACACAAATATTGTCAGTGAATTATTACAAACTCATGTAAATGTGCGAATAAAAAACATTAAACAAACATTATACAAAATAGTTGTGTGCTATACAGGTCGGAAATAAGGGCTGGAACCTAAAAAGGTTCATGCAGTAAAATCTTAAAGGTCACAGTAACAGTTTCCTGTTCTTTCATCAGGATGTTTTTTTTTTTAGTTTTTTTTTTAAAGAAATAATAATAAAAAAAGAAGTTAAAAGGCTCATCTAGGCTACAGTAACAAGTTTGAACAGTCACAACCAAAAACCCAGAAGTTCATTCACAAACATATTTCTAAAATTGACAGGCACTAATTATACAAAAGTGCAGTGTTAAAAAGCTACATCTGGTGTGGTCCGAACACCTTAAAAAAAAGGTTAACCGCTTACATTGCTGTGTTTATATAACATTTTACTCTTGCACTGATCAGTGAGCTAAACAGTGAAACCAACTCCTTAATTTATCTTGGTCCTAAAAGACAGGGTGTAGATGTGCATGTACATAGTTTATGGGCCCAAAGATGGTTAGTATTGTGGTGTGTTAAGAAAGTGTAAGTCAGTCCACCTATTTTTATTTAAAAATAACTATCTGCATTTCAGTAAAACAGGCCAGAAATCCAGGTAAAATAGTAAAAATGTGACATCTCCATTGAACACTTCACCAAGATGGAGATGATGATGTTTGTATTAGAGCTAAATGCAAAGTAAATCTCTGGTAGCTAAAGCGTTATAATGCTGTCTTCAGCAGCAATAACAGTTATTTACTTTTTCCTATTATTAATATAGTAGTGTTTTGACTCAAGTTTTTCTAAAAATTTGTACACAGAGTTAGCCTTTTGCAGTTTTACATTCAAATTAAAAGGTTTGGACAATACGGATGTAATTATCTGAACATCAGTGCACATGTTTCTTGCACCATTTCACAGATTTGAACTCAGATTTAATCAAACAAGACATGTCATCATGCTTACAAAGCAAGAAAAAAAAATGTCCATAGCATGATTCACTCACATTCTGTTGTCCGGGCTGCAGCACAAAGTCATTGTTTTTAAGGCAAAAGGTTCAGTAATTCTCAAGGAAGGATTTTAGTGGAAGGTTCCCCTTCCTCATCGTCAGTATCCAGCTGACATGCCAATCTTCCTCCTGTCTGACACAGCCTGAATGCAGCCATTCTCCTTTTCCACAGCATTGACCACATTTAAAAAGAACTTCCAGTTCCCAATTTTGTGTCCAAGAGCTTTAATGCCATCTATCACATGCTGAAAACAAACACACATACACGCACACATTAATACCACTTATCCTTTAAAAGTGATTACAGGTAAATTAAATGTGACTTTGATGGATTATGTTCTTATAATCTTGATTCAAATCCATCTACATAAACAGAAATGTTATCTGTGAGACAGATGATCAGAGTTATGTAGACTTCAGTGCCACAAAAGGACATTTAGGATAAAAATACATCACCTTGTCAAAACCAGGCTCGAAATTCACAAAGTTCTTTGAGTCTATGAAAATGATAGGAGCCTCAATGGCACCTTTCAAGTTCATCCCCAGCCACAAACGATTTATTATGGACTGCAAGAGTGAAAGAGAACAGTGTAAGCACAAGAAAGCACACAAGCTAATATACTGGATTTAATTATTGAATTACCAATGCCACTGCTGTGGTAATCAGGCTTCCTCCTGATCCTCCAATCACTAGGATCCCCCCAGACTTTGTGTCCAGTATTGCTGGAGTCATTGAGGAAGGAGGCCGTTCACCTGTGTGAGACAGCAATAACATCTCCATATCAGACACTGATGGCACTGTGAAATCTACTAAATATGATTGTTCCATTTTAAAAGGCAATGCCTATATCTGTTACCTTACCTGCCCTCAGCGAGTTTGCCCTCCCACAAAAATCAGCTAACTCATTGTTGAGGATGATGCCTGTTCGTGGAGAATAAACAGCTCCTCCAAATCTACAGAAGAAAACACTAAACTGAGGGGCTGGACACACATTATATTATAGCATTTCCTATAATAACTCAGTATATGTACAAATCTTTGTTAAACGGTCTTCCTGCTCACAATTGGTTAATGGTGCTGGTGGCAGAGACTGCCAGTCCGTCTTTATCCAGGACAGACACATGTGTGGTCCCCATGTGATCTGTGGAAGGCTTGATGTTGTTGTAATAGGAGTCGTCGTGGGTGCCGTTTGAAGTAATCAATGCTCTAATGTGATCAGTGAAGGTGGGATCAATCAAGTGGTCAGCACTCTGAAATAAGAACATGTGAGACATCTCAAAACAAAGCTAAACTCAGATTGCATTATTTTGGTTACTTTTTTAAATTTAAATAGTTAATAGATCATATTATCATGCAGCAACTTCCTATTCAATTACCATTATAAAAAAAGTGAGTGCTAATAATTTATCTTAAAAACCCACTTCAGCTTTTAGCTACAGTGGGGCATATGAATACAGCCTTGTTGTTTTATTTATTTTTTTTATAAAACTGATCACCTGTGTAAAATCTGAGTATAAACAGTAATAAATCATTTAAAAATCGTTCAGATACTTTCTTGATGTTGCATAAACAAGATACAGTGTTGAAATGTAAAACTTTTTTTAACTTTCTTTTTGATTAAAAACCTTATTCTTGTAATGAATTTAATGCCTGTGCTTTGTTCTCCATAGTAGGTGTAAACATTGTCTGCTGATTCATTAGAGTATTTTCTATGGAAACGTGTGCTGTGCCTGGGGACAAGGTTGACAAAGCAGCCATTATAAAAGAAAATAAATAAATAAATAAATGAAGCAGCCCATTAAATGAAAGGAATGAGCTAAAAGGCTCTCAAAAAACACTCCAATAAACTCAAGGGAATTGCATTATTGTGCAGTAATTGCTGTCAACAGATTTTTGTTGTTTTGATTTTGTTTGATTTTCCCTTCCCCACATTTTTTACCTTCTAAGCTTACATAGTTGTCCATGTAACATTTTATGTTTTTTTTAATGGTAACAATAAGAAAAAAAATTCAGATGCCAACCTTCCCGACATTAAAGATAGGATCACGAATGTTCCTCTTTTGTCCATTAGCAAATTTGGCTGCTTCTATGTAATGATGGTACAGCTGAATCTTCTTGTCACCAACCAGGGAGTGTGAAGTCAGCGAGAACCCTGCAGAAAAAGAAGACAGGTGGTAAATTATTATGATCTACAAACCACTGTTATTTTATTATTTAGAAGTGACAGCATGCAATGATGGTTTGACAGTAGAGTTATTGCAGAAGAAACAAAACCTTTCATGATTCTGAGAATGAAGGCAAGCAGGGTGCCCCCAGCAGGTGGTGGAGGAAAATGCATCTGTGCATTTCCCAGAGAAACCGTCTGAGCATCGATCACCTGAACCTTGAAAGACTTCAGATCATCCATTGTCAAAGCCCCACCTGAGACAAACAAGTAAAATATAAATAAAGCCTGTTTTGCCTTACTTTGATGTTGGGGGGGGGGGGGGGGGGGGGGGGGGGGGGGGGGGGGGGGGGGG
>JBAMHW010000021.1:14345838-14369289 GCA_037177495.1 Rhadinocentrus ornatus
ATCTATCTATCTATCTATCTATCTATCTATCTATCTATCTATCTATCTATCTATCTATCTATCTATCTATCTATGTACTCTTTTAAATTTTCCTTCTTTTGTTTACTTTCTCCTTTTTTTTCTCCCTCCAACCCTCGTCAGGTCCATCATAAATATGTAAAATCAGCTATAAACAAATTTAAAAGCAGCAGCCAGACCATCATTCTGGCTGCTGTTATACTAGACAGGACAAGTTATTAAAAAAAAAAAGATTGGGGTCAAATTTGACCCAAAACAGCCTCTGTGCGCAAAAAGTTGTAGCTACTACACAAGCGTATAGAATTTGAAAATATTTTCTTGAACAGTATGTAAATGTTAAGAATGCTGGCAGTTTAATAATTAATTAATCATTTTTATTGTTAAGTCATTTAATGTTTTTTGGTGTGTTCAATAATTAACTAGAAGCACTCGGAGGGCACAGACCTTCACCAAGCCATAGGGTCACTCACCTGAAAAAAATCCCAAAAGACCCAACAGCCCACCCAGTTGCCAACCCCATTCCATCACTCTTATGTATACATCAAGCAAATATCACTATTTCCATCATCAGGATAGATGCCACATCATATTTAGAATTCTTGACCCAGGAAACATACCCTTAGACATCAATATGAAGCAAATGGTTATAATAGTCTTAAAGTCATTGAAGAAATTTGCTTTTTTTCTAATTGCGACAATCTGGGTTAGCTGTTTAACATCTACCATGATGTCATCTAATATTTTTAGACAGTATTATCTGTTGTGTTAGAAGCGGTAATGGCAAAAATATCCCTATTTTCCAATAGTAAAGAATCCCTCAATATGTAATCACTTGTCCACAGAAAATTTAATCAACAGACAAACCAATGCTGCCAAAACACAACCTCCACCTTGGCGGAGGTTACATTTAAACCTTAAATGTTTTCTATATGGCTGTTGTCCATTAATGTTTCAGAGGAGAAGCAGGAGGGGGTGCAAACCATAATCTTGCCTAGGGCACCAAAATGGCTAGGGCTACCTCTGTGGTTGTTTGTGTGACCATGCGTGTGTTTGGGAGCTCACACTTGCCAAAATCTGCTTCTGTTTGACTTACCGTGACATTTTACCTTTCTATAGTAATACATCATTACTTTTGCGACTGTTTTACCCCCTTACAGACAAAGACAGTTTCAGTGTGCTTAAATATAAGTACATGCCACATTTTATTAGCAGTAACAATGCAAACAGTAATTCGGCTAGTTAGATTACCCGTTACTAAAATAAACATTATGTTATTAGCAACACTGCTATTTCCATCAGTAAATATCATCAACCTGATATACTACCATTTCATCTTATGGCTTGAAATCAGTCTGGTGTTGGTAAGTGTCCCAGGTAGCAAAACTACTCTGCTTTTGTCCTCAAAAATGTCTTGGAAGCCATATTTTTTACTAATCTACACTACTGAGTGAAAATAGGGTGGTGATTAAACCAGCAACCCTGTACTCATGGGGTCAGAGTAAGAGTGCGTGACTTTCAGTGAAAAACTGATTACTGTCATTTGTTAACTGACGGTATTACAGCTAAATATATAAAGTAAATGTAACATAATTATGTTGTTATAAATACACCGTTAATTTTAAGCAGTTCTTTACCGTGTATAGTTTATGTTACTGCTTTTGTGCTTTTGACATAAACCAGCCTATTTTGAGCATGTACAGTATAGACTTTTTTTATTTTTATCATTCAGCACTGAACGCATACTTTTATTGTGTTTATTTGATAGTTCATTTCTGTGCTGAAATACTTCAATATTTTTGTCTTTTACCATGTGGACTATAACAAATGTGCAAAATTTAAGGTACATGAAAAGGTTGCATAAGAAAAAGAAAATGCTGGGTAAGATGTGAATCCATAATTTCTAATACACTTGCCTTTTGATGCATAACAGAAAAACTATCAAACCAAATTAGATTTATTTATTTTCTTTATGTTTATGATTTTTGCAAAGCCTGCAGACGGCACCTCTCTCTCCAGGTGTCCCGTCTAAGTTTTGGCTTTATGAAGTGGCAAAACCTACACAGACCTTTTTTTCCCTCTTTATCTTCAACGAGAGCACATGGTAGAAAGAACTTTAAATGGAGAAATCTCAGCATTAGATTAGATGGAGTCTATGAGGACTTTTAGCTCCACCATGTATTCAACACCCACACTATCTTTATTTTAGTCGCCTTTAATGTCATTCTTTAGGATAGGAATGTAAAAAGTATTTGTTGCAATTCAGTCCATATGACACAGTTCAACCTTCTCAAAATTAAGATCAATGAAATCTTGTAAATAGTAACTTTTTTTATAAGAAGTTAAGTATAACTTATTATACATAATGGACCATCACTTAATAATAATAATAAAAAACACTATAAAATAATGTGTTCAGTTCTGAAGTCATTAATCATCGAACCTGTAACACAGAGAAATCTAAAGGCCTCTTTCCAAAATTTGCATCTCAGCAAGGTTCAAAAGACACAACAGCTGCTAGATTCATTCATTCATTTGTTCTTTCTGTTTGTAGACATGCAGTGTGACCACTTTTACAGCCTGGTTCTGAGGCAGGGACCAACAGATGAAATCAATATATTTGTACTTGGGGAAAATTATTTTGGAAAAATGAGAATAAAAGGAATAATCATGTTAATAGAAGTAAGGTAAACAGCCATTCAAGTAGAATCAAAGCAAAAAAGGAGTGAATGAGAGCAGTACAAGGAGGAAAGTATGAGGACAGATGCGACTGCAGTTTCCATCTGTCTGTCTGGAAATTGTAACACTGAGGTGAGGAAGCCTGCATGGTGCGTGGCCTGGATTAGATCTGCATTTGGACTGCCTATGTGAACAAAATGGCTTTACCTAAAGAGAAAAAAGTGCTTTTTAACTGTAGGGAGAAACTACCTGGAGGAAAAAAATAGAAAAAGAAGTAAAATGAGATAACACAAGCAGCAGCGCAGGGCAAGATGCAATCGTTGAGGGTTCTAGGTAAGTTTAATGCCCTCAGCATCGGGTGCTGAAAAAGGTTGATATCAGTTCCCACTGTCTGGTGTTCTGACATAGCAGAATGGTTCTCCATGAAAACCTTTAGAATGAGCTGCTGTTTACAGCAACATTGAACAGTATCTGAAACAAAGCCTTAACAAGTAGACTGCAAAACAAGTGTGGTGCAGACTGCAGTACAATGATGATCCACATAAACAATGCTTGGTTGAAAAGAACATCAATCGGCTGGAACTGTATCCCGTTTAGTGGTTAGTTAAAACTTCAACTCAATGGGGAGATAGTGTACATATTTTTTAATGTAAAACTCACCTGCTGCTACTACAACAATAAAAGGTTACTCGTATTTTTTCTTGTAGCTATTGATGTTGTGTTGCATTGCTTCTTGTAATTTCTTTCACACTAAACAATAGTTGGTCAAATGAATGGCACATAAAGCTGTTGATTGAAATATTTAGCCTGGGATTAAAAAAAACAAAAGTTTTTAAACATAATTATTTTCTACAGAACAAGCAAATATGTGCACAGCAGGAATACTGAAAGAAATGAATGACATTTTACATTCCAGTTATTGGAATGTGTTGTTAGATTTCCATGTATGTTAGTGTTATTTAATTGTGCATTTGCTTAGTCATAACCACAATGTTTTCTTTTTTATTTATAAATTATAAGAGGGTGTGATTGCCTGCAGCACTGGGAGGATCAGTTTAACTCCAGCTATGAAAGGTAAGTAATTAATCTCAATAAAACATAAGATGTTTGTCATAATTTCGGTTTATGCAAGCACATAGAGAGGGTGTAGGAGAATATTCTGCAAGAATACCATACTGTAGGGCGCTGTGTTGCTATAAATAGTGTATAATTTTATTCTGCCCTTCCTGCGTCATACCAGCCCCCCTACTCACTAATGCCAGCCCCTGTTCAGTCAAATCCACCATCCTTTGTAAGCGCTACACCTTTACAGCTTAAAGTCCAGGGGATGTTTCTTTCTTTCTTTCTTTTCTTCTTCTTCTTCTTCTTCTTCTTCTTCTTCTTTTATTATTTATTTATTTTTGTACTTCTTTCTACAGTTTTACCTTTTAATGCTTCTGGATAGTTGTCTTGTCACTTGGCTTTATATATTATGGATGATATAATTGTTAACAAAGCCCTCAGAGGCTTACAGTTAAGGCATCAAAATAATTCTTATTCCCGCTGTTCTCTTATGCAGACATACTTGCAGAGCTATTTTCGTCTGACTGAATCACCCATAAAAACAAAATAGACAGACTGATTTGTAACAGGGAAGCATCCAATTGATAAAAAATTGTATCAACTGATAATGTATAATCCCTAAATAAAGAAATTATTTATAAATAAACTTACACAACTACAGTATTTTTTGCTTGAGTACACTTGTCCTTAATGCTAAAAAATCAAAGCTATAAAGCAAAATCTGCAGGTATAAAAGGTATAAACTTTAAACACTTTCATCTTTTATTTATGGTGCTTTTTATTATCAGATTTTATACAAAAGGTTTACATATAGTTTTAAATTAATGCAAGACGTTTTCTTTTAAAATGATTAATTTATATGCTTATACCGGTCAACATTATTTGTCCTTATCTTTGCATAGATTGAACTTTTTGGCTGTGGTTTCTTTGCAGAAAACCATGTGCTTAGACTTATATTTTACAAATTTATGCACAAAGAGTGAAACCTTCAGAGTGAAACACACCTCTATGTCAGGTGACTGCAAAATGGACTGAACTGCACCAGCACTCCATTTACTGAAATGAAATCATTATTGAAGTGGGTGGAAATTAAGCAGTTTAAACTAAAAAGGTATTAACACATCTTTCACACAGCCATGGCTGATTTGAAACAAGCAAATGGGCACATTCACACGTCCTGATACTTAGCGATCCCTGCAATTTAAAAAATTGGTGCAGTGTGTTTGTTTGTTTTTTGCTAATAAATGCCTAATATACTATTCATTGACTTTCATGTCACAAATGACTACTGATTATAAAAACCCAGATGTTTTAGATCAATATCCTTTTATCTAAACATATATTTACATGTGTTTTGATAAGAAGTGCTTTTCTAAAATCAGTGTTCCAAACGTTATCTGACAATAAACATTGTTATCTGAAGTTTTAACCGTGAGATGAAATCTAATACCAAACACATCTGTCATTCTTACAGTAATATAAAATTAATAAAGTTTACTATGAGGTGATACAGTGTCTTTGGTTATTTTCCTGGAACATCTATTAAAATGACCAAAGTTACTGACGAAGTAAGCAGTCTTGACATCCAGCTACCTGCAATTGGTTGATGTACCTATTTGCTAATAGGCTAAATGCAGTCAAAAAGTTAAACAGAATATCATCAAACACCAATGTTGGGCCAGTATCTCTAGTTATTATTGCAAAAGATCATTACAGATATGGAACGAAAACCGACACTTAGTTTAGCTGTTTGAAGATATATATGTTTGAATAGTTTTCTTCAGAAAATTAATGATCAGGTGTAATACTTTGTGATTTAATGGGTTCCAAAAATTTGAAGCACAATTGTATATTCAGCCGGTTTGTTAATATTGTCTGCGCTTTTTAGATTTTTTTTTTTTTGGCTCACTGAAAGTTTGAATAAGAGGACAATTTGTAATAACAACCACGGGGAAACAACAGCAGCAACAAAATAAACCATTTTTTCTTTAGGCCTTATCATGCAATGGTAAGGTTGACATGTTCAGTTAACCTTACCTTTTGCTGTTGCTGTTTCTAGTGGTATTGTGATTTTACCTAGTATCACAAAAAAGCTCTTCATTCGTAGCTGTAACAAATCAGCAAATAGATATTAAGTTTACACAGGTCAAATAATCCATTTAGAGCTGGAATCAAGGTATCTTCATTTCGTTATTTCTACACAGCCATCATGTCTGGGCCAGTTCTGAATTGCCTTGCAGTTAAAGGATGTGTTGGACATGCCAAATCCTGAGTCTGAAGTGCTTGACGATTTGCATTGTTAAATGTTAATAAGCATCACGACAGATCTGGCAGCATAAAAATGTGCAGGGTCAGCAGAACTGACGTGATACATTAACCGAATGATAAATGAGTTTCGTGCCGGAGCTCTGACTTCAAGAGCAGTCCATCAAAAGCTTTCATGTGGGAGGGTTTAAATTATGAACCCCTTATACAGCGTCAGTTCAATGACCTTCTCTTGGTTTGGGAAATAACTTGTACAGCTTGTGCGTGAAAAAGCTGTCCACAGAGTTCTTTATTGTTTGCCATCATGACATGTCATTAATCTGTGCCACTGTCATGTACTAACTGCAGCCAAAATGCATCTGTTCCTGTATTTTTTAGCTCTGCAGCCAGTTCAGTGAAAAGAAAGCTGTGTGGTTCTCCAACTTCTACATTAAACGAAACAAATTTCAGTCTGTTTCATAAAACATCGGTAGGAGACTTATTTAAAACAAGAACAAAAGTTGCTTCGCTTTTTTATTTAAATTTTTTAAACTTTCTTTAATGTGTCCTCTTCAAAGCTTCATGGAAACACTTCAGTGCCTGTGTAATAGAAGGTTATAAGATATCTGTAATGTTTGGGAACAGAAGGAGGAAAGTAGTTTGGTCAGAATAGTTTGGTCAGAATACAGAGAGCTGCTTTCTAAAAGGTTTCCAAGTAGAGGTAACGTACCCTGTGAGCCACAAAGTGTCCCCAAACATAGGGTAAACAATTCCAAACCCATTAAGTTGGCTTTATTAAATGTTAGGTCGTTAGCAGGGAAAACATTTTTTATTAATGATATTATTACTGAACACGACCTTGATTTTATGTTTTTAACAGAAACCTGGTTAAACCAAGATAACAGTGCAGCACAAATTATTTTGCTGTTCTTTAGCATGTTTCCTTATCTGATGTCCAAGTGCTTCTTTCATTGACTTGCCAGTGAGAGCCTATGAGGCATGAGGAAAGCTGTGAGCACAGCTTGCAGAAAACCGACTTGCAGACTTGCAACAAACAAAAGTTTGATGAGAACAGTCACAGCTGAAAGACTGACGGGGCGGAATGGACTGAGCTTATACAGCACTTTTCTAGTCATGTTGACCACTCAAAGTGCTGTCACAGTAGGTGAGTGAGTGAATGAGAAACTGATCCCTCTTGCTGCTGACTGCTTAGCTGGTAGCAAAACTGGGTGTTGGAGCTCGCCAGAGTAGAGGGAGTGACTGAATTACTGAAGGATCAAAAGAGGCTCTCAATAATGGCTTAATCAGAGACATGTATCATGGTCAAGACTCACAATGCAAGACTTTCACATGTGTTTTAGGCATTAACAGTCATGCTTCTCATTCACTTTGAATGAGGTCTTGTGCTGCTGAACTGAATTCTGGGTACTTTGACTCACTTTGCTTGTAAAGCTTTTAATGGAAAGTTGAGAATAGTTCAAATTTTCAAGCATTGCTGCAGGCGCCCGCCAATCTATTCATCTCACAGATTGTCTGACATGCACTCTGTTGAGTGTTGTATGAATCTTAGAGATAGTTAGCAGCTACTTAACACTAGCAAAAATACACAAACATGGTGAAAAAATAAAACTGGATGTGGTAAATAGCATCAAACCTAAATTTTTATATTTTCATAACTCAAGTGAAATATTATCAATTTCATGAAATAAAAATGTGAAAAGCATGCATGAGACATTGAACCTAGGCTGGGATTTCAAAGAGAAATCAACCTTGGATGAATTAGATTCAGATTGTACCCTGCCTCTTGCCTGCTAATTGCTGGGATAGGCTCCAGCTTCCCCGCAATCCTAATTGGACTAAGCGGTACAGAAAATGAATTAATCAATCATCCTTGGATGTTTTACTGGACTGGATGTGACCTCATCGTCCAACTAAGCCACCATTTTGTCCCAGAGGTCAGTTGTGACGATTTGAGAGAGATGGAGAGAGAGAGGGAGCGTATAAATACTTTCATTTAAATTGAAAGTAACTGTGCAGAACACAATGTGGGTCTCAGTATTTTGCCCAAAGATACTTTGACATGAAGATTTAAGCTGGGAATCAAACCAGCGATCTACTGTTTGAAAGCAACTATATGCTTACACCTGAACCACAGTCATTATAGTTCTCTGTTGAAGAATTTATTTAATCTATCATTTCAGTCTTTCAGTGGCAGCAAGATGCTGACATGAACTCAACCTTAGTTTTGTATCGGTTTCAAAGTAGATTTTCCTGCTTGTATAGCGTCATTGTTGAAACTGCCAAGTAGGTAAATGGGCATGATTTTTTGATTATTTGCATAAAGGAGCTCATTTTTCATCTTGCAGTTCCCAGGCTGTTGTATAATTAATTATTTACCTTGCTGATTAATATTTTAGTTATTATTACCAGGAAAATACAGACTGCTGTGGGCTGCAATAACACCAAAAAGCAAACAAGCTCCGCTATTAGCTGCTAACTGCTGGAACATTAGTCCATACCCACTCACTCCATCCTCTTTCTACAAACACAAATGGAAAATACCCCACATCATCATTCACTGCATTGATTGAGCTTCGGATATTAGACGGGAACACATTACACCAGTTTTATAATTGCTGCATTGGCTCCCTGTGCATTTCAGGGTTGATTTTAAGGTTCTTTTACTGGTTTATAAATGTCTTAATGGTCTTGGACCTTCTTATTTATCTGCGTTACTTTTAAATTATGAGCCCTCATGGACCCTGAGGTCCTCTGGTACCGGCCTCTTAGTTGTTCCAAGAGTGAGAGCCAAAACATTCGACGATGCCTCTTTCCATTATTAAGGCCCTTGTCTGTGGAACAGCCTGTCAGAGAACCTCATGTTATCTGTTTTTGTGGTGGCTGGTCTTCTGTTGGGTTTGTTTGCATTCACACCATAAGTGTGTCCCTGGGTACGAAACATAATCTAGATTACAACAACTATTAATTAACATGTGAAATAACTCTATTTGAGAAAAAAACCCAACTATGCATCATCGTGGATATTTTTGTCCATTTATGCATTTTTTTTTCTCTAATCCTGAATCTTATGTAGTCCATATTAGTTTGCAGTTTGAATCTTTAGGACAGTTTTTCTTTTTTTTTATTTGATTTTTTAAGTCTTTATAAGAAAGTCTCTCACCACACATTTTAGAATTAAATTTCTATTTTTATCTAATAGCATTTTTATCCGTAGGCCTGTCATGGGGTTGATTTCATTTGATATCAATGAAAATGACAATAAAAAATTTCTTTAAAAATGAACCCCAAACATCACAGAATGTGTAATAATATTTTTTAAAAGCTATAAATTTAAAAAAAAAAAATCAGGGGCACCCAAATGGCTAGCAGCGGTCCTGGTGAAAACATTTTGAGCCTAACACTTTATTTTCAACTTTGGAAACAGCTTTTGGCAAATACTTTAGTATTTATGATTATTTCTTCAAAATTCCAGAGTAGGCATACAAGTGGGCCTTGAAATGAGCTATATCAAAATATTATAGATGTTTCCAATATTCCCAATAATTCTGCTGTTTGTGAACCAACAAGTCCTCCAAGTCCAACAACCCATGTGGTCGTTTCAGCATACTCACAATTACGACATTTTAGACCGTAATTTGCGACTGCTCCCCCTACGGCGACATGAGGAATACTGCATATTTTTAACTGCATTGTGTCATCGTGTGGGTTATTGGATGCATTTTAGCTGAGCAGGAAAAAGTAAGCAGTAAGACAGTCTCTTGTGAACACAGAGCCACAGCTGTGCACACTGCAAAACTTGCCATAAAGATTTGACCTTGATTGTGATACTGGGATGGGAAGGGAAGTGGTCAGTTCTAAGCATGCAATGTACGTCTGTCACGTCTGCTCAGTGTGAACCTGCTTTCATCTGTGAAGAGCACAGGACGCCATTGGCCAATTTGCCAATCTTGGTGTTCTCTGGCAAATGCCAAACGTTCTGCAGGGTGTTGGGTTGTAGGTACAACCCCCTCCTGTGGACATTGAGCCCTCATACCACCCTCATGGAGTCTGTTTCTGACTGTTTGAGCAGACACATGCACATTTGTGGCCTGCTAGAGACAATTTTGCAGGGCTCTGGCAGTGCTCCTCCTGTTCCTCCTTGCACAAAGGCCGAGGTAGCGGTCCTGCTGCTGGGTTGTTCCCCTCCTACAGCCTCCTCCATGTCTCCTGATGTACTGGCCTGTCTCCTGGTAGCTCCTCCATGCTCTGCCATGGAGGAGCCAAACATCAGCCAGAAAGCATAGGAATTAAGAAGTGGTCTGTGGTCACCACCTGCAAAACCACTCCTTTATTGGGGGTGTCTGTCTAATTGCCTTTAATTTCCACCTGTTGTCAATTCCCTTTGCACAACGGCATGTGAAGTTTATTGTCAATCAGTGTTGCTTCCTAAGTGGACAGTTTGATTTCACAGAAATGTGATTGACTTGGAGTTACATTGTGTTGTCTTTCTTGATGTTATTTTTTTTTCTAGATGTGCTTGTTTTTGTTTATTTCTTCTTGCTATATTCTTTTTTTTTCTCACTGCCTCCCTGTCTCTGTGGACTTTAAATGGGCCATTTTGCACCCAGAGGCTTGAATGTCCCCTGCTGCAGCCCAGTGTCTACAGAGAGACTGCAGCAGAAAAAGAAGGGACACATTATAAGCAACATTATAAAAACACTGCTGAAGACTTTAATTTCATTTGATTCACACACCAGAGTTAAAAATCAAGATAAAAATAAATCATATGTTGTTAATGAAGAATTGTGGAACGCCTGATAATCGACATATAGTTACAATGCTCCAGCATCGGTCATACATGCCTGCATTTGATGAGATATGCAAAGGCTGAAAAGGTAGCACAGGAGTTAAAGCAGGCCACTGCTGAAGCAGAGATGAGTGCAATGGAGTGATGCCTCTCCCTGGAGGAGAGACACAGATGTCAGAGAACAAAAATTCCCCAGAGAGAAGAGAGCAAAATCTGCTCATTTCTCCACTTTGCTCTGTGAAACATAATTTGGAGCTTGAGTGTCTAATTGGCTGCATTTATTAAAATTATTACCTCCCTTTGCCCTAAATCCTTGGACATCTGCCATGAGAATTATGATCCTTGGTTTGCAGATGGAATGAGACTGAATAATTTACATATTTTTGTGGCTGTTTTTTTTTTTTTTAAGCTTTGCTTTTAGCCAGATTCCTCACTGTATCTTGCAGAGCTTGTAAAAACATGAATGAGTAGTACTTTATTAGCACTAGTTTAAAGGAAAATAACAAAAACAGTGACAAAAGTTACAGCTAAGGGCATCTTTTATTCAAAACTTTAGGGAAGATGCCATTTTTGAGTTTTATAAACAATGACCTGAGTGGGTTGATTTGACAACTGCCTAAATGCGAGTACTTCTAGTTGGACTATAACAGATTAGATGAGCTGAAAAACTGAAGGGAAAAACGTTTTCTCGACTGAAGCATCATATTAGTTCTTTTAAACTATGCTGACAGACAAAAAATGTCTTCAGTAGTAACTGCAAAATCAGGATGTTAGTATCCATATTAAATTGTATATTTTAAAATATTTTTATAGGCAATATCAAGTTAGTCTGTTTTGTTAGGTTGAGAAAGTTTAAGGATCCTTCAGCAGGTATACAATGTAAGGAATTAAGGTGTAGTATGGTGTATTTCCTACATTAAAACAATAAGCATTATAAAGATATTAAACTATATTTATTTTCCAAAAATGCTGATTTTGGGAGACATCGTCTGGTTCATTGTGAAATGTTGATAAAGAGCAGGTTTCAAGGATCCACTTCATAGTTTTTGGTTTTGAATATTGGACTAGAAAATATATTATTTTTTAGAAAAAAAGTGTGAGATTGTTGTACACAGAGACACAAGTACTCCCAAAGTGTCCTTTAAAATTACCTCTATCTACTAGAAACAATGCCATTCTGATCGCTTTTGAGTTTTCAAAGACTTTGTTTGTAGGTCTGATGATGTGTATTTGTCCACCTGGGATTTATTCCAGGACACTTTCATTTTCTCATACAATGAAAGAGGATAAAATTGACTCAGCGGCTCATTATGCGAGAAATTATCAGCTTGCTGTGACGTGTGTCTTAATTAACTGTGTACGTGCACTGTGTGCGACATACTGCAGCGCAACACAGTGCTGTCATCCAAACTTGGTGGAGCTTTATGAAGCGTCAGACTGACCGCCTGCTGCCACATCAGGCAGCACTTCACGTTGACTGCTTAACCAGGTGGATGCTACTCCAACTTCAGACTTTCCTGTTATGGTCAAGCGTGCGGATACGGATTAAAAAGTGGGAAACATCTGCATGAAGCAGAATACCTGCACGTGCATCAAGGACTATCTTTCTCACATGTCCCCGAGTTTCATCCTTCATCTGCCACATTTCGCTATTGAGCGCGAGAAGGCAAACCATGAGCTCTTCTCTTCCCAAAAGCGAGTCGACCACTTCTCTGCTGAGATCATCGGGGCTCAGCCGCAGGTCTGCGCACTCGGATCACGGTCCTCACGGTCACCGGAGTCACCGCACTCATCATCCCATCGCAGCTGAAGGCAGAGAGGATGCACCTTGGACAGAGGACTGCGAGGCCAGTGCGCGGAGACCTCTGTGCCAACCAGGACTTGTCGACTCTCGGAATTTAAGCGATCATCACCGGGTGCAGAGAAGCCACTCTCATCGGCAGCCGAACCACCTAGATGATAATTACGTTCAGGAGGATGTCAAGCAGAGGTCGAGTCGGGATCAGAAAGAGCGCAGCAAGTCCTCCAGATCCAAACATCACCATCATCACCACGAGACCTCTAGAGGTGATCAGCTTCATGCAGCGCATCTTCAAGGGGGCTCCCATCAGGACAGGGGGACCTCACCAACCCCATCTTATCCAAAACACCCAGACGAAGCGGCTTTCTTCTTCGAACCCAGCGAGAGAGTCGTCACCGGGTCCTCATCCAGTCTGAGCTCCGACCCACCTGCGAGCAGCTCACCTGCCCAGCCCGCGTCCAGCCGCATATCCAAAAGACCGAGCACAACTTCTCAACATGATGCCAGCCTTAATCCTATAGTAAAATCAGTATTTGGACAGGTAAGAAAAGTTGATTAAAGAAACTTAGAAGCATGTTTTAAAAGTTGATTAAAAGGCAAACTCGCCCAGGAAATAAACCACGTTTACAAGAAAAAGTGCGTGATGGATTTACATTATACATATCCAAAACGCTTCATCTTTAAAGTTTTGATTCAGCATTTAAGCTTTTACTTTTTGACTTAAACAAATATTTTTGATAAATCACTATAAAAAGTTTATTTTTACATCATCATCTTATTGCTCAAAGCTCTCTTATAATGTTAGTTAGTTCTGTAGCAAAAGTGTAAAATTTCAAGCTTTAAGGTGTATAAAAATTTACGTCTAGCACCATGAATTTAGAATCTGCACCCAGTTATTGCAGGGATGGCACAAAGTTCCGTAGTTTAACATGATCCTCAAGCTTTTTAAAATCTTTTATTTTTTATTGAAGAAAAATAGTTTGTTACTTAAAGACCAAATTAGAGTTGTCTTCAAAAAATCATATTCACTTAAGTGCACTCATGTGAATGTTCCTTGTATGATATGCATAGTTCCAGCTATTTATAACCAATTCACATATCACAAATACTATTGAGGAAATCTTTGGCTGATAAATTTAAACTTGGAATGTGGCGGTTAAGTCAGGAAAGCAATTATAACGAATCCATGAAAAAAATGATATATCAAGATTATAATAAAACATAAAATCCTTATTATTTTTATTTTATCAGTATTGAAGAGCTGGTTACATAACTGCAGAATGAATGTTTATAGTGAAAGTTTTGTTGATTCTTTCCACAACTGAAGCTCTCAGGTAAGATGTAGCTGAAGCTGGCACCCACAAAGTCACATCTGACTAGACCTGCGACCACCCCAACAGAGTAGATTAAAAATGAATGTGTTTTCAGTTCAAATCTGGCTCCTGTGTATCTGGTGTCCATTACTTTCACGCATGCTGATATGAATGCAGTGGCTTTCATTGTGACTGTCACCTGAGTATCAGCAGGGGGATCAGCTTACCCACTGTGTGGAAAATGTTTCAAAGATGAGAGCTTGTCACTCATAGACACACTCACACACATTTATCCACTCATACACATTAATAAAGCATTAATATCATTCACACACTCAAGTAAGCGAGGGGACCTAAAATACATTGTTTTTCTGCAAGGTATATCATTCTCTCTGTTTCTAAGACAGATCATGCAGCTGCACAGTAGGTTGTCTTACCACAACCCCCTACTCCACCCCACTTCTCTCCTTTCCAATCTTCTTGTTTCACTGAAATCCCTCTTTTTCTGTTAATGATAAAAAGCTCAAGAGGAGACAATTACCTCCATGTGCACTAATGTATTCCAGAAATAACTCCTCTCTATCCAGGCCAAAGCTTCAATCAGTCTTAGGGGGTTCCATCGAGGCAAAAAAAGCAACCAAAAAAAAAACAAAACGTGCAGCAGTGTGTAGTGTGCTGTATGAATCTCAAAAGCTGCTGATGTATGTAGAGAGATGGAGTCGCTTGGAGTTTCTTTCAAATCTATAAATGATTACATGCAAAAGTTAAAAATTTTCCTGCACAAAATCATGCACAGCTGAAATTCTTTGACTTCAATTCTTATAGGAACTCTGAGAAAAGTACAATATGAGCTGCAGATGCTTCTATGACTAATTAATAAGAGACATTGATGAAGCAGGATTCCATTAAACTTCCATTAGTCATATACTTAGTTTACGATTCATCTAAACTTAGTTAGTTTATTATTCATCTTATTGCTCAATCTTCTGTGGTGATGTCACTGTGAAATGAACTCATATCGGACACAGATGCAATAGTCAAGATGAATTGATGAGTGGATGTGAGTTTGCACAAGTGTTTGTGTGAAAGAACAAGCAACAAAAAGTAAATTATGCATGTGTGAGCATGAAACAACGGAAAAAGTCAGAGAATAGACTGTTTGTGCTCCTTAAAACGATGCAGCAGCATAATCCAAAATCCAGGGTGAGACATCAAACTGTGCAAACACTTTTGTTTCTTTCTTATGTAACATCGAGATCTGCATACAATCCCAACAGTACTAATTTGCCGCAAGTAAAAGAAGCTAAAAATAGCTCATGAAGACCTGATTATGAGAGACTGGAACAGAACAGTAGTTTTTCTTTTCTTGTCAAAAAGAAAATATTCAAACACTTCTGCAAACATGCTAACCGACAGACATAATAAGGTCAACTAGTGAATCAAAGAACAGCTTTCCAGCATGTCTATACCAGTTTACCAGTTTATAATCCACATTTTCAGACTCGAGGGATGAATCACAATGACCAAAAAATCCTGTGTTGGCCTTTAGACAAAGGACAGGATGTATTTTGCTTCTTGATGGTTTTATAGGTTCATGCATTACATTAACTCATAAAATCTCTTTTTTATTTATTTATTTATTTTTATTTTTGTTACATTCTGTATCTTTAAAGTAGGCAGTCACTACAAAATCTTCTGCCATTTAAACTATCCAGGCTGCAACAAACACTGATGAAGGACGAAGCAGAAGCAGTGTTTTTCCCCCTCCCAGTACTATTGTTGTTCTATTTTAAGAGACTCTGAACATTCACAGTCGTGTTCGTGATCTTGAGCAACCTTGAACTGCAGTATTGAAATATGTTATCTTCTGTGGAGAAATTGTCATCAAGGAGAGTGTTCTTTGTAAATGCAATTTAGATGAAAGGACATGAGTGTTATCCAGCAGAGGGTGCAAGTGCCGTACTGATGGGTCTGAATTCATTGCATGTGATTGAGAGAGGGGTTAATCTTACAGTTCTTTTTTTTTGTGGCATCAGTAAACTAGGAAAAGTAGCTGGCAGGGGAAGAAAGTGACGGAAGGAAAAAGGAAGGAAGAAATTATGGGGACAGCGTTGAAATAAGAACAGTTCCTTTGTAGGTAGACCTGAAACTCTTCAGCTGTCAGTGTCCTTCTCCCATCTGACAGCTCCAAAGACAATTTGAGGAAAGGTCTTAGGTGGCAGATTAGCTTCTCACTTCCTTAACTAGTTTTTCCTGTTTCTCATCCACCACTGATGTTTCCTTTCTGCCCCAGTCTTTTTTTTATTTTTGCTCTTACAAGATCTCTCTTCCTCTCTCTTTTTTCTTTTGTTGCCTGGGTCACGTTGACCTTGATGACGTCTAGGAAGGAATGGGCAAAAAAAGAGGCATGCGTAACAGAGAAAAAAAAAGAACAGACCTGGAAATGTGAGAGTAGAGAGTAGCAACACTGTTTTCGCCCCAGCATATGCTCCAGGTTGTCTGGAGAATATTAGGCTATTTTTAGCCACAGATGGGTATTTTTATATCAGTGCTGCCAAAGACAGAGGTAGAAAATTCTTTCTTTGGCTAAAACCTCCTCTTTTTGAGAAGAGTATAAGAGCCCATGCACACAGTCTTCTTGTGCAGCAACGTTAGGTGCATGTTTTTGTGATGGTGCTAAATATTTACAGAGACCTGAAGCTGAAAGAAAAAAAACTGATTGAAAAATTGCAAGCTGGGCAAAATGAGTCCAATGACAAGTAATAGAGATTCAACTGACATACTGTGAAATGAGGCATCAATTTTTCCTTGCTGACGCACAAGCTGCAGCACAATACTACACTATCCTGCATGAAATTTGATAGTTGTGGTTAATTTGATTCAAATGGATTAATCAGCTATGGGATAGAAATGTGACGCACCAGCTCAAGCACACGAAGATGACGCAAATATTTTTTTCCCCTCTCTCTGATGCCTTCTTTGATGATGAAAACATACGCTCAAAAGATCAAATACATTGGGATCAAGTGGGACATGGAAGGACAGAGGAAGGAAATTATTCTAAATTATTTTTTTTAACTTCAATAAAAAAGAAACATGAATCTTGCTTTGTAATGCCGCACTTGATATCTTGATTAGAAGATAGCTGATGATTATGTGAGAGTTCATTATTACATCAGTGTCCTCTTTTTCTTCATCGCTCATCCCATTTATAGCTGTGAATGATACAGACCTTGGCATCTTTCGCAAAAACCAATTTATTAATATTTCTTCCTTCAGTGAGATTCATGTCTAGTTTAAAGCTTTAAATACACCTGAATTGCAATGAATACATTCTAAAAAAACTCACTTCTATGTTTCTTACTAGAAAAATTGTAGCTTAATAACATCCAACATTGACTTAACAGTGGGAGCTTGTCATCACGTAATGTCCAGATATGCAAAATAATAATCAGGAGTTTGTGAGTGAGTAAATGTGCAAGCGAGATACAGAGGGAGAGAGAAAGAGAGATGGAAATCATGCCCGTGCACACCATGGTGTGACATTATGAAAGCTGACGGCTCCTGTGTCTGACGTCTGATCTGTTCTGAAGTTCACAATGAGCCTCCGGTGAGAGGCTGGATGAATCATCCACAGAGCAACACAGAGAAGCTGCACAGATACTGAATGGGAGTGAGATCTAAAACAACTTCAGCGTGAATGTATTTATTAAAATAACAGAATAGACAAGGTCGAACAGGAGAGGAAAATACGGACGTACATTAGCGCTGCAGTGACTGATGCTGACGTTACTTCAGGAGTGGATGCTACTGGTATACTTTTTTAAAAAGGGAGGTTTTGCTGCATGTGGTAGTTTGTTGTTTTAGAGACAATGGTGGATGTTTGACCTTCACTGTGCAAAATAATTCATGTAAGGAGTTTCACACTAGAAGGCAGTTTTGACGTTAATCTGCTGAAAAGTGAAAGGTTTATCTGAACTTATTTTGAAATTTAGTCCAAAATGTCTTTGTAACAGTATGATTATATAAGAACCATTACTGTTGAGGTCTTATTAACTTCATGCTTCATCCAGTTCATGGTTGTGGGAGGGCGGGAACATACACCCAAACTCACTCCTGGGTCAATTTATTAATAACAAATTAACCTAACATGCATTTTGTTTTTGGAGGGCAGAAAGAAAAACATGCAAAAACCTCAGTCAAGGTTCAAACCATCAACTTTCTTGCTGTGAGACAACAGTGCTAACCATCACACCACTACACAGCCCATAATTCAAACTTTTGAGGAGAAAAAACATATTCACAAATTCAATGATTTTTAAAAAAATAATAGTAAAGCATCAGAGCTACATTGTGCACTAATCCGTGATAAGTGCAAGTTTTGCATTAAACAATGAAGCTTCAATCTTAATGGCAGCATTGATAACAATCTTGTCAAACCTTTGGAAACTTAAAGTCCTCATGAAATCCCATTTTCTGTTCTGTCAGCTCTGGTGGGTACCATCTGTGCACCTCCAAGTGGTTGCTCTTGAATGTTCCCTGAGCTTATTATAAAGTAAGCAGAGAAGGAGCAATGTCATTGCTTCTATCAATTTGTGTTTCAAATATGTGTTGATATGGTTGATTTGGTATGGCTGCTACCATGCAGGTCTCCCTAGTGAGAGATTTCTAAACTCAGTGGAACTTCCTGGTTAAATAAAAGTAAAATAAAAAATCAAATCAAACTACATATGGCCACAGTAATACTGGCTGGCAATCAAATTCTAACCCCACCCTAAAACATGCCTGCTTTATTACCATTTAGGTGTTCATAAAATAAAAATTGTGCTCTGTTAAGTAAGGTATCAAATAGATTAAGACATGAACTTGTCAAGGAAAAAAATACTCACAAATTAAATCAGTTCTTTTTCTATAGGCTGCTTTGCAAATGGACTTTTTTTTTTGTAATCACAGGAGTTAAATCCTAGGATTCAACTCCCGTGATTACAAAAAAGCAGCTGATGATCTTTAAGAAAAAAGGAGTTTTGTAGCATGTATGTTTCTATTTTTTCTATGTGTAGTCTATGAAATATGTATTAGAAAATTACAATCAACTACCATCCTGTTATCAGATCACTCTAGATGGATTGGATGGTATTAGCAGTGGCGTCAACAAGTCTCTAGTTTAAAACTTCAATACCAAGGCTGTTATTTCACATCTTTGTTTTCATAACATCACATCACAGCTACGCAGGGTTAGGTGGTTTCTGGTTTAGGCGCTACTTGGTCAGGAAAAAGATCATGGTCTAAATGCCTTTTTTTTTTAATCTTTTTTTTTTTTTTTAGTTGACACATCAACACAGGATTTCAATATATAAATTTGTAGCAATAGCAGTTACCTAATGGTTTATATATTTAAATGTGTAACAACGATCTAAATGACAATTATTGGATGATAGGATGACAAGAAAAACACCTGAAAAAACTTAACATTGAAGGTGGATTTAAAGTATCTTTCTTTAGCTCAGTTGGAATATATCTGGAGTATGGCTGCAATATACATGCAATGGAGTACAAAATCCGATATTTGCAGAGCAAAGGTATCAAGTAATACATTCATAGTTCAGTAGGATTTTTACTATGTTTATTTTCAACACTTTTTTAGATGGTCCATGTGTAGTCATCGTTGCTAACAGCAAATTGGTATGTGTGTGTGTCTGTGTGTGGACCAGACAGGCTGCGAGCGAGCATTTCTTTGCCTGTCTGTGTGTATTTGCTTATGCACGTGCTGGTTTGCATCCTCCAGCATTGTGGCTCAGCATCCTTGTGTCATTTCTTGCACATTTTGGCTTTGATCTAAATCCAAACCCTTCAAGCTTAACATGACTTTGTGATGCCTCTATGTAGAGGGGGATGGATGCTGGGGGTAGAGCAGGGAGAGTAGGAGTGGGGAAGAGAGAAAACGTGTTATATTTTTAGCTCCACAGCCCCACATCCAAGTGTGTTCAGTCAAGTATATGTGGATGTTTATGTGTGTGTGTGTGTGGGGGGGGGCATATTTGGATTAGTGTCTCCAGCGTCTTGCTCAGGGGAAGGTAATATGCTTGTCCGAACGAGCTTCTTCTGTCACATAGATGATTTAAAACTGTGGAATTGGCGGGAGTTGGGGGTTGTGGGAAAAAGATCACGAGACAGACTGACGGACACACAAAGAGAGATAGAGAGTAGAGGAGAGGGAGGACGAAATGAAGGGAAGACACTGTAGGAGAGAGCATGGGATGAATAAGCAATCCTGCTTCTCTGCTTCTGGCACTTGCATCTCGCTCTGACCACATGCATGCTTCCTCTCCATTGCTATTCTTTATGTTCCTCTGACCTGTCCTTCATTCCTCTCTGCATATTTCCTCCTTTGTCTCAGCCTCCCTTCTCTCATACTGTTTAGCATCTTTGCCTCAAGGTCCTCTCTGCCCTGCACAATCCTTCATCCTTTCCCATCTTATCCTCTCCTCCAACTCTTATGGTCACTCTCTCTTTTCCTAAATGTCCCTTTAAATTAGTCAATAACCCATTGAACCCCGTCTCCCTTCCTAATGACTCCTATTCCGATGCATGCCTGGAAACACATGCAAACACACATGCATACACGTGCACTTACATACAGGCACATCACCACATTTAGGGAGAAAACATAAAGCATTTTTTAATTGATGCTGCTTTTTTGCAATGGGAAACTCTGTAAAGTCGCTAAAAATTTTCACCAAAAAGGTAAGATCTGCTCTGAGGTTTTTCACCATGTTGTGCTCTCCCTGCCTTCCCGGGCTCTCGGTGCATGTTTGTGTAATGGTGTGTCCCCAACTGGACCAATAGCTACCAAATTTGATTCAATCTTTACTGACTGATCCCTCTGTTCTGTCTGACAATTCACTGCCAGGCTGTGTTGAACTGTGTATTGCTGGAGACTAGTCTATTACTGGGGATCCAGGATAAGCCCATACTGTAGTTTAACCAACACTGCGGTTTAAAGTTATGACAGTTGGCTGTCTTAAAAACTCATCCTGCATGCATATTAATGACATCTTAAGCTTTGTGCATAGTTGAATTTAGAAGAGCTATGCAGTGATGCTTTTGTTATACCTGTTGACTGAGTCTGTAAATTAGAATATCTCCTAACGTTAAAGTCACTTAGGTTGTAGTTGAATCCTGCCTCAATAAAAAGCACTAGATAATGTTGTGTTGATCAAGCACCTGCTGGATGACATCAGTCAGTGTACATGTTGCAAACAGGAGCAAAATTATCAGATTCTGTAAGCTTAAATTCCCTTTTAGTATGTGTGAAAACATCTAGTTTAGAAAGTCATCTTAGATTTCCAGCCCATGTCATGCTAAGCTTGAAGACACTCTTAGTGTAGCAATAGACCCCACAAATAGAATTTCCTTCATATCAGCAGCTGCGCATCCTTGAGGAAGCACAATATGACAAGCAACTGTTGATGCCATCTGTTCAAAATGGATTGGAGTGCTGCAGAAGTTCTTGCTTGACCTCAGTCGTCCTCACTCTTACAGATTTGTGTTTTCCTCTGTGTGTGTATATTCGGGTTTTTATGTTATATAACTGCCAGCACGAGGCTTCGTAGTACTTTTCTGGCATGATGTAGCCACGGCCAGCCCTGTTCTATGCATCACGTGGTAAGATTACCCAGTGGGCATCCGTTCCTGTAGTGAGAACTGTAGAAATGCATGAACTGGCATTAGGAGTGAGGCGGTAACAGATGGAGTGAAGGTCATTTGTAAAGTATAAAATATAGCGTATTTCTGCTTATGAAACAAGTATGCATAAAAATCCTTGCTGTATAAAGCTCCTGAAGATGGTACCTGCTCATGTCAAAGATTATTAACGCGGCTGTTGGTAATATGTTCAGATATTAAGTCTATTCCACTTGCTTTTGAAAAAGTAGATTTTTCTTTGCTAAATTGGACATTGAAATGTAGATTAAACAAACATGTTTAAGAAGCAATGAAAAATTGAACAGCTTTGTAAATAAGTTCATCTCAGTTAGATTAAAAACAAAGTACAGAACATAATCCATTTAGTACTTGCTGCTTGTAAACTGCATTAGGCTGCTTATAACTCAAATGTTAGTCAAAGTGATGACTGGACCATATTTAAATTTTATTTAGAGGCAGTCAGAAATGGTCTGTTTTTAATTAACCTGTAGCTCCCTCAGTAATTGGGATGACTTCTGTGACAACAGCATTTGCCCCCTGGTTGATTAGCTAATGGGTAATTATAATTTTATGGCTGACAGAACTTTAGCTCCATCCCCTGGACAACACAGTTGTTTTGTTATGTGCACAAAAAAAGAACAAATGTTGTCACTTATGGGGAAATGTAAAACAATGACTGCAAAAGAGGCTGGCAAGACTGTTTAAGTTGATGCACAAAAAGCCAGTTGTGCCTCAGTCAACCAGCCGTTAAACTGGTAAATGCACATGTTTGAATTGATCTGCATTGCATCATCAGGTTGCTTCCATTTTTACTTGTTATGGAGACATTGAGTATTTAAATATTCACTATTTCACAATTTGAATATTATTTTAGGAGTTCTGAATGTCATTTATACAGTACGGTAATATTGTGCTCACAAGTGTCGGGTGCGATGATTTGAAAAGTTTAGAAATATTTGGTCATAAGATAATAAATAATTTTTTGGCATGAAAAGAGGGGAATGTTTTTTGTATGAGGTTAGATAACTGTGGTTGTTTGTTACAGACCATGTGGAGAGTTTCTGCAGTTTCATTGAGCAGGATGGATTCATAGATGGCATCAGTTGCTGTGTCATGAAATATGTATTATACCCTCTTCTGTCTGACTGAGCTCCTTTTCCCATCACAACTAACCTGAATCCACACTTTTTAATAGCTGGCATGTGACATGTGTCTGTCACACATGATCCCCTCTGAGAACCCCCTTCCTCTTAACTCCATGTTGGCTCCTTGTTGAAACTATTCATCAACAAATTGAGTCACAGTCTTTACCCCTGTCTTTGCCTCTACTCTGATATCTGGCCTTTCGCCCTGGATGTGGCTCCAGGACCAGAAGAAGAACTACAAAGCAGTGCAGTCCTGTGAGGAGGGGGGATCTGGGGGGGCCTATCTTGAGCCACTATTAGCCCTGGCCCAGAACGGAGCCAACATGCACAACGTACTGGGGCCTGCATGCATCTTTCTACGCAAGGGCTTCGCTGAGAGCCGGCAGGCTGTACGTAAGTCCAGAAAATATCATGTGCATTCATGCCGAGTAAGATTAGCACATAATGCAGTTCATGCACAAAAAGCAAAGCACATCAAGAGTGTGTGCAGTGATCAACTTCGACTGGATATGTCAGTTCTTGAGAAAAATAAAAAAGAGTGGTGGTGCAGAGAGAATGGTATTTTAAGAACTAAAAACCTTTATAGGCGGAGTTTTAAATGCTTAAATAAGAAAAATAAATATAAAAATAGGTTGTGTTTGTATGTGTGTGGTGAATGCTTCAACATGAGGTTGGATTTAT